>JAVXUP010000587.1:0-175000 GCA_033070095.1 Escallonia herrerae
CCTGCTTCGTCACTGTGTGAGCCACTTGGATCGAAATTTTTGATCCTATATGGTACCCTTTTCACCTTAGACTATGTCATGAAGAGGATACTCAATGTCGCTACTTTAGCATGTACCCTTGGATCATGGATGATGCGGTCTCGCGGGGCATGTCTAGGAAAGCGGTTGGGTCTAATTGGAATGACATGAGGGCTTTGGGAAGAAAGTTCAATATTACATCATGTTGTGTGATTCATAGCCCGGGCGACTTTGTCGATTTTCGTTTCGATATGAGTCATGAATACATAACATATGAGAGGTTTAACACTGCTCATTATGAGGGATTTGAGAGTGTTTAATCTGGTGTAGTTGAACTATCTGGGGTACATACGAGATTTTTGGAGTGATGTATTGTGTTAGTTTGGTGATAACTTAATACAATACTCCTCAACTGGACATCCTTTCTCGTAGGTCGCACGTTCCATTTCCTGTATGAGGAGATGAGTGGACGAGAGATAAAGAGGGACTGTACGATTTATTTGCCCTGTGTGTGGGCGAGTGGGAGCTGTTAATAAATTGGGTCAATGGACCCATTATCCGCCCACTAACAGATAATGTGTATTTGTTAGTTTGGATAACTACAGTTATTTAGAGAATATTTATCTCTTAAGTGTTTGAGATAAATACAATCTTTATCTCCTAAGAGTTTGAGGTAAAGCCAGTCTCTAATTGTATCTCTATATAAAGGCTAGAGATATCCCAATAAATCAAAAGTAATAGTAATAACCCTCTCTCTCTATAGCACTCTCTCTAGAGCAATCACCAAGTTCTAGGATTTGGTTCGTGGACGAAGAACTCGACTCTAGTAACCGTTTTCGTACCTGAGAAAAAGATTAAGCGTGTTGGAGGCTCGTAACAACAAGGATTCTACGTCGGAATATTCGGAGATTTCATACGGTATGTTTCCGAACCCACTACGTGTTACGTGGTAGCGCAATAATTGTTGTAATCGTTTCAACAGGTACAATATAATTTCATTATTTCCACGACATTGGTTTTTTTTTTTATTGCTCTTTTTCATTCTCTACTTTGTTGAAGTAGTCATTAATTAATTTTTCTACATCTTCCACACCAATTCCTTATAATGGATCTGATATGTCTTTTGAACCCTTAATAGAGGGTACACATTCGCAACCAGCATATGCTACAATTTCTTCAAACACATATAAAGTTGTAGTTTTGTAAGGATTTGACTTAGCAGTGTCATAATTTTCAAAGTTTAATAGAAAATTATCTTGGTATTAATAGTAGTCTTTGACTTCTTAACCTTTTCTCGATTTGTTCAGTATGTTTAATATTTATAATGTCATCTATGTTTAAGGTGTCATGAGATAGTCCATCATCTGATTTAATACCCATGTAATCTCAGTTTCTCCTACTCCGCGCTTTAAGCATACAATTCATGATACATGGTTTAGTAGATAAGGAATTTGTCTCTATGATTTAGCCTTTGGTTCGGCTCTGATACCAGGTGTAAGCGGCTATTTTCTCCTTTGATTAGAAAAGTCATGTACTAATTTTTTTGTGAAAGTTTAGGGTTAGGTATTTTTATATTATAATAAAACTTGGGAGGGACTAATTTTAATTTCTAAAAACTTGTAGTAGCTAAATGAGTTTTAGGCTGTGAAAAGGACAAGGTTTCTTTTTCCCCAAATTGTAATATCTAGCAGGTAAATATTTGAAAAAGGACTATGTTCAAGTTCAAGTAGATAAATAACAATGAAACGATTTTTAGGTCAAAAACTCACAACAACAGGGTTGCGGACATACATATTCCACTGCTATAGGAAGAGACCAAAATAGACACATGACAAGGGGCTCTAGGTTAGGCTATGAAAATGGGAATAGCCCTTACCGTGGATATCTTCTACTGACGAGCATCTGCCCCCCTTCTTGGCTTCTTCACTCTTGCAAGGCTTATGTAGCCGATTAAGGCAAATTCTGCGCTAGCCGGGTAAATTAATTGGGTGGAGTGGAGATGTGTGGCGCTCGTCAACTTTACTCTGGTGACCAAAAAGTCTAAATGGGGATAACTTTGGTGACAACAAAGTCTAAATGGGGATAACTACCTACCGTCCTTCCAATTGAGGATAACTACTACTGCATCTGTTTGCAGAAAAAACAACCTAAAAACCTAACGGAGTGACGTTTCTAGTTGTGGAAACCGGAGTGAATCCAGATCGGTGTCTGTACACTGATTGGATGTATCCAGCAGCCTGTACTGACTTGATTGATCTCTAGCTAATAAATCCAGAACAGCCACACTCTTGCTTCTTTCTTTTCTTTCTTTCTTTTCTTTTCTTGTGTGTGTGTTTTGCTTGGTAAGTCAGCCAAGTCTCTTTCGACCAACAGCTGTCGTTGTATAGCAGAAAAACAAGAATCAATTGAAAGTTCTAATGAAAATGGCTTAACGTGGGCGCCAACCAGCAAAGGGAAATATCATAGATACAGCATAAATGAGGTGAGCGCACCAAACATGAGAAGGAGAAATTTGAGAAAAAGATGACAACAACATTGAGTAGATTCGAAGTTAAGAACTAGGGACAAGGAGATACAAAGAGCTAGTTGGCTCCCATTCCGAAACCACCACTTTTATCTACAGTTCCCATGGCTCTAGATTACTCTCCCATCCACCTCCACCCTTGGAGAATAATTGAGACAGTGAGAGCTACAGAAACATTCCTTCATTATTTTTGGAAATGCCCTCTTCTCCACCTTTTGCATTCTTCTTTTTTGTTGCTGAAAAAAGTGACGAAAAACAATTCGAAAGTGACCCTCTTGAAAATCAAACATGAGGGTTGCTCCTAAATGAACCGAGAGCTTTAACCGCTCCTGCCCTCAGAATTAATTGATGGTAGAAGGCTGCTATTGCTGCACCACAAAAGGGTCCAACCCAGAAGATCCACTGTAAACAGAAGGAGGAAAAACAGAATGTGAGGGGAATATGTACGCATCGATCACAAGGAGTCGATAGGTCTTAGAAGTGCTTTGCGAGATTACTTACGTGGTCATCCCAGGCTTTGGCCTGGTTGTACATCACAGCAGCTCCAAAACTCCTTGCAGGGTTAATGCCGGTGCCGGTGATTGGGATGGTGGCCAAGTGAACCATGAACACCGCGAATCCGATGGGGAGAGGTGCCAATACCTTGGGTACAATATTGTACGCAAAAATGATATTAATACCAGTACAACACAAAAATGATGATTTGCGTTATGCAAAAGAATCCTAGTCTTAAGATCTATATAGACTGAGCTAATCGATGTCTGCCAATACTTTTAAGTAACAGTTTCCAATAACATTGAAGAAAGAAAGAGAACAATAAAAGTCAAGTAATGTTCAATAATGTGATCCAAACAGTTCTTAAGCCGGAGAAAGATGCACAAAATTTACGTCCTAAAAACAACCAAAAAAGCCGATTCATGCTGGACAATAAGATCTGCAAGATTTAGACCAGTACTTTATTTGAGGAAAGACAGCAGAAAGAGAGGTGAGGTGGTCCACATCAAGCACTTAGAGTTTGTAGAAAACAACAACTCAATGCCCTCTCTCTGTGACCACAGCCACAGACCTGCTACCTATCAGCTTCTTCAGACAATCACGCATGCTAGCAACTAGCAAGTAGTGATCCTTCATATCAAGCTTTCTACTTGAATACAGTTCCAAATTATTTCAAGATCCAAACAAATCAAGTAGATATTTATTGTGAGTTCCAAACAAAATCACTAATTGTGCGAAATCAGTCCCCATATTTAATTGTGAGTTCTTCATACCCTAGTACACTCAAAAAAAGGCATGGCACAGGGGCACCAAAGATGGTCGCTTAATAATGACAACTATGACATACTTGAAAAGTTCTTAATTGGTTATGCATCGAACTAGAATGGAACAGTTTTCCAACCGGCTGTTTACTCTTTTTCCAAAGAAAACAAAATTATATGCATGACAAGAATGGTCACAGCAGCCCAACCAAGATGGTGCAGCTAATTAGCTCAAGTTTGGTACTGTCCAAGAGAACTTTTCAAACGCAAAAGCAGTTACTTCTTGACTTGTTTTCATACAAATTGTTGACATGTTTGAACGTCTCATAAACGCATTTTTCTGCGTCTAAACAAAGAACAGTCAACTAATATTGGAGTTTCAAAATTTAGGTCGGAGGGATGTCATGAGGCAGCTTACAGGAACATGGGAGTCTCTGGCGTTTCTCTTGGGATCGGTGGCGGAGAATACAGTGTACACAAGGACGAATGTCCCGATGATCTCGGCGGCCAATCCAACGCCTATGCTGTAGCCGACGTTCAACTCGTTAGCCCCGCCGCCGTACCTATTGTAGTAGGGCTTCTGGAAGGCCTTCACGAGCCCAACGCCGCAGATGGCACCCAAGCACTGAGCCACCATGTACATCACTGCTCGGATCAACGACACCTTCCGAGCCAGGAACAGACCAAAGGTCACTGCTGGGTTTATGTGACCCCCTGCACGTACCCCACTCGTTAGTCCATCGCTTTTGGTAGTATGAAATATTTTCTTCATTTTCAAGAACAAAACCCAAAAAAGAGAATAAAGAACGTGTGTTACCCTTAACCAAAATTATCTATACAAACAACTCGTCTTCAAAAATACAAACAATTTCAATATCTTGTTGTTTGCCTTGTTGAAAATAGAAAGGAAAAACGACTTTTATTCCTGGATGACGAACAACTTATAAAACAGATAATAAGAAAATAAAAGCAGAAAATCAAAAGATGAAAAAATGGTTAAAATTTTTCAAATAAATTTCTATGCACGACTTCTAATTTAAAAGTTTTCAGTTAGAAGGTATTTTCTTGGGATTGCATAGCATTTCACCATGAATAAAATAACAACCACAAGTGCATGTACTTTTTAGAAAAGATTTTGACACAATCCATTCTCCCAAAAATATTCAGAAAGTTCTGAGAGAGATAAAGAGAGATGGAGTGAGAGTGAGGGAGTGAAACCCACCAGAGATACCGGCGGTGCAGTAGACAAGCACGAAGATCATGCCACCAAAGGCCCAAGCTATGCCAAGAATTCCGACCCCGCCACACGAGTCGGAGTTCTTGGACGGGTCGGTCTGGCTCTTGTACCCGATCACGGTCAAGACCGTAATGTAAAGGAAGAGAAGCGTGGCAATGAACTCGGCGATGAGAGCCCTGTAAAATGACCACTTTGTCAACTCTTCGGGGTCTAACAACGCCGCCGGCGGCGGGTCCTGGTAGTCCTTGGCCGAGAAAGACCCATGCTCAGCTACCCCTACGTCCTTCGCCATGCTTTTTAGAGATATCTAGAGAGAGAGAGAGAGAGAGAGAGAGAGATTGTGTGTGTTTTTCCAGGACGGGCTGCTTTGGAAGTGGGAGGGGAGTGAGGGTAAGGAGGTTTATATGGGAGAAGGGGTGAGCATTTTCATGATTTTTAATTAATTTTTATTGACACTATAAATAAAATTAATATTGGCATTGCTATTTTTCTTCACCAAATACTAGTTGTTGCCGGTTCTCAACACCACGGTTACAACAGTTTCAAAGGATGCTGTAATTGATTTTGGGATGGTCAAATCTGATTTAATCTAGATTAAATTAGGTGTGTAAGTTTTGGCAAACAAGATTCTGAAATTTAATTTAGTTAAAAAAGTTAAAAACTGATTAAATCTATAATTCTCGAAAGTGAGGATTATGAAATAATATTTTTTTTCATAATCAGGTTTGACCTTTTAATTTACCATCATATCCCCGTGTTTTTCACAAAAAGACATTTCACACCCTTTTAACTAATTATTGGGTATGACTTTTAGGAAAGACTTTATTTATAATTTGGGGAAGTTATCGTACTATAGGCACTGATGCGAGATTGTTAGTATTTTTAATTCATAATAAGAAGTAACAATTTTTGTAGATGGTTAAAAATAACTTCTTCAATAATTTTTTTTCGTATATTGTACTTATTTTCAATTGAAACTTATATTACCATTACTTCACTAAATGGATATTAGAAACTTTATTTATATACTGTCATTTATGGTCATTTTGTCATATCAAAACTGATTTAATCACTTTCTATCCAAACACTTTTTGTAACTTTAAACTAGTTCACGGTTAATTTTGCCAAATAGCAAACTGATTCTGCTTAAATTAGATTAAATATGATTTTGAAAACTGATTCAGATTTAAACTAAAATCTGCTTTTCATAATCAATCTCAAACGGCCTCTTAGAAACAAAAAACTTTTACAAAAAGTGTTTTATTATTGATATTACTTTTAAAATAATTTCTTTTTATTAAAACACATTTAGCTACTCGATAAATGATCCTTATCAGATTCAAGCACATTCTTTAAACCATTATTTTTTATCCACAAAAAATTTGTCAGTAATCACGTTTTTCAAAACAACTGTAGTTAAATACGAATCTCTAATGAAACTTAGCGATGAATTTTCACGCCTTAATGAAATCATCGAACTCTGGCCCACTAGCAATGTCATGAATTGAATCTGTTCTAGAAGAGCTGACGTGTGGTTATATAAGTGATTAAAGGGGCTTTTTCAACACTATAGCTGGTCACTAAACATTTTTAGTGACGTTTTTGTTGCCATATTTAGCCACAGTTCATAACAACACTTTCTTAGTGTCATTAAATAAATAAAATCTATTAATCATTATTCTATGAAGGACACATTTCATACACCCTGAGGGTGATAGCCAAGAATTTTCCTTGCGGGATTCCAAGCGACTAGAGGAAAATGATTACAACGGAGGAATTGCCACGTTAATAACAAAAACAACTACAGAAACTGGACTGTGAATTACTATAATTGATTAGGAGCCTAAGTGTATATTTTATGAAAATAGCTCGGTGCAATTTAATTTAATTAAAATTGCCGTCCATGCCGCCACCTATTTTGATCGAGTTGTGATCAACTTCGCTTTCACCGACCTTGTGGTCTGCAGTGACATTACCCCACTGCCTCCCCATCTTTTCCAGATTTTTAGTTTATCGGTCAGGCTCTCTGCACTTGCACCGCATTTGCTGTAACTTACTGAAAAGGTACGTACTACCCATCTCAACTTGAAGAAGATTTAAAAAAAAAAATGAAAAGTTCAGGTCTGTTTGTCCGAATTTGGTGACACATTATTTTGTTTCATACACTTGTCATAATACTCCCTCTCTATAGAAAAATTGATCATATTTTTTTAACTATTTCAAAAAAATTAATCACTCAATTAAGAATGATTCTCTAGGTCTTTCTTATGCTTACCATTTTTATACTTTTTCTATTCAATTTCTCTTCACAATTAATTCTCGGCCGACTTATTTTCTCTTTCGTGACCTACTTTTTTCTCTCTCTTTCGAGATCAAACGAAAAATTCATAAAATATGAATTTGAGACGATGAAACATTTGACTAAAATATATCACGTAAATGAATTAAATGTTGTTAGGGACCAATAGATTTCATACTAAACATTTATAGGAAAGGAAATGATATGTTGAAGTCCTCCATGTGTTTATCAACCGTTTGAAAACTTCAAGTTGATCGGTAATAGTTGTTTATTTTCTCCTTATTGGTCAACACATTGTCACCGCAATCTAAGCTAGTGATGGATTTACAAAGCGAGGGGCAGTTCTCATCTCGTAATAAGCTAATTTCAACTTTGTTTGTTGCTAAAATATCAACACCTATTATCAGAGTTGATTTTTAGTGACAAAAGTAAGGTAAAACGTATATAAATGAGTGAAAATAACAATTTCCTGTAAAAAATAAGGTAATGTCCAAAATGAGGCACTAGTAGATAATATACCATCACATAATATGGTTACCATTAATCCGTATAATATTGAGCTGTGAAAACAATTAAAACCCGAACATATATCGGAAAGAAATGCTTTAGCTTTAATATGAAGTACCATCCAGTCACCTTCTGCAATGAGGAGGGCTAACCCAATTTGTTAAAGTTTGATATCCAGTTGGAAAGTATGTTGGTACCAAAGAATAGTCGATTAGGTTGCAAAATCAATATCAATTATCATTTATAATTAGTGCCACATTTTAATAAATTTATAAGCACTTTATATAAAATTTGTCTAAGTTTTTAATACCCCCCCCCCCCCCCAAGAAAAAAAACCCCTAAATCCAACCCAATAGAAAGCGAAGAAAGTCTCAATCCGCTGGCATTAGACAAGTCTCTTCCATCAATGTTTTCTTCACATAGGATTTAAAAGTTTTACAATGTTACATCTAGTCCGAAGAGGAGTTGCAAAAAATGTGGTAAGGACCGGATGAAAGTTTAGTCAAGAAGATAAAATGAGGTCGTCTCCGTTCCCGATACATGGTAAGGTCAAATCACTTAAGGAAGCTTAACATGAACCAAACGATAAAACGAGCACGCTTGGACAAACAGCTGCTCTAGATTGGATTGTCCTAAAAGTTTGGCGTTAACACATCAACAAAACAGACGTGCATAAAACAAATGTCAGCTCCATATTGGATCGACTACATTCCAAGTGATTACAAGTTAGTTATAAGATATTGTCTAAATTAAGTCTTCTGCACCAAGTACAAACTATTACATAGTTTACGTTATCACAGTACTTTTATTTATTTATTTATTTTAAGTAAATAGTCTTAAGGTAGAACATCAGACCAACTTATTGTCTCATTCACGCAGTCCTCCAAGTACATTCAATCCTTGAATCAAAGTGCTTTGTATGTTCAGAGTGTTATCATTGCACCGTATTGCTGAATTTGAAACACTACAAATGTAAATTGTTTTTATTCATTACATTATTTTATGCTTGGTCTGATTAGGAGAAAGAAGAGATTAGGTAAGAGTGGCGTTAACATAAATAATACCAAAAATTTCTAAAATATTAGGCAAAAGAACTCTGATTATGTTCTCAAATGTTCAATGACCGTCTACGCAAGTCAGGTTAGATATGTTCTCTCCAAATGTCAGGCCTTCAAATTATTGAGAGATGTGTTTGGCACGTGGTCCTGTCAAGACCCGACAGACCTGCGCATCTCACACAAAAACTCCCACATGCCGCACATATGCCTCAGTGATTCAAAGGCAAGAACTTATTGTAACTTGAATGAGATGAATGTTGATGCAAAATCAATCTCTTCATCGTGTAACAAGTTTTCTACGTCAAACGATCCTCAAAACTTGTAAGAATTTTGAGTCTCGCATATTAATAATATTAGAGATGATCGGTCTCAACCACTTGAAATAATTAAATATATTTAAGATATAATCTCTCTATCTATTTATGCTTCGGATGCATTGACTTCTCAAATTAAATTTTTTTTTTCTTATAGTCAAACTCAATTGTTAGAAAGCGTACAATATTTGTTCACCTCACTTAAACTCATCTTTCACGGACTTATATATATGTATAGTAAAATTGCAAGAAAAATAGAATGTTGCATCTTTAGTAACACGTGGAAAATTATGTCCATAGGAACAAAGAAGTTGCAATTAAAGAGCTGACGTGTAAGCCGGCCATTGGTAGAGTAGGCTAAGAAGACACTAATGGAACGAAGCCGGACACGTGTGAGCTACGAACCACAAATTCCTGTATTTAAGGGAGGTAAAACTTCTCGGCGCACACACCTGGACTCAGTCATGGCTTACAATCGATTGGCGGTTCGGCTAAAAATACGGAGAAAAGTGGGTCCCGCACGTCAGTCGTCACAGCTCTTGACAAGGAGAGGTCTTTGCCGCATCTATTGCGTTTAGAAAAAAAGTGTTGCTCTACTTAGAAGAAAAGTTTACAAAAACATGGGCTCCGTTTTATAATACTTTAGATTTTAATTCTAAAAAAAATTAAAATTAATTTAATTTTTTATATAAAAATAAGTGAATATTTAATAACCCAATTTTTTTTATTTTGAGTGTTTGATTACTTAATTTTTATTTTGAATTTTTTCTTTAGTAGTAATTTACGGTGGCGGTGGTGGGGCGTGGTGGTGGCCGGCCGCCGACTGTGGTTGGTGGCTGCAGGCCCCAGCAGTCGCCAGCAATGGTTGCTTACAGCTGGAAGTTGCTGGCGATGGCAGTCGTAGGCTGGAGGTGGCCGTCGGCGATTGCTACCACCACCGATGATGGCTGCTGGTGGGTAGTGGAGGTGGCCGGTGGCTGCCGGCGGTGGGAGGGTGGTAGTGGTGATCTCAAAATAAAAATTAAAATTCATTTTTTGGAGTTTTCAAAAACTGCCTTAATTTAAAAACTGATTTTTTAAACTAAAGAAAAAAAAATGAAAACTGATTGCCAAACGCCTTTATTTTTTGAAGTTTACAAAACTAAAAAAAAAACCCTGTCAATGGTTTTCATTGACAACGATTTCTTTATCCGGGTGGCTACCATCATCATCCGTTGGAACTTTGAATATAGATGAAATATTGAAAGGCCAACCCCAAAAATGAAAGGAAAAAAAAGTAAGACTCAGCTTGAACCGGTTCGATGTCTAATGTAAGAGTGTTATCTCGGAGGGATATGGATCCCCTGCTGTAACCATGGTTACAGCAGGGGTGCTGTCCTTCTATATGTGAGAGGGCGAAGAGAGAGAGAAGGAAGAGAGAGTCCCGAGAGGGGGAAGAGAGAGACTCTCTCTTCCCACTCTCTCTGTCTTCCACCTCTCACATACCGAAGGACAACACTCCTACTGTAACCATGGTTACAGTAAGGGATCCAAATCCTATCTCTGAGACAATGTTTGACTTACCAGATATATTTTGGTCAATTTGCTATGTTTATCCAAGTATGATGATATGCGATAACATTTATGAAATTAAATATTAAATGATCCGGAAGTAATGAGACCAAAAAACGGATTTGTTGAGTATGCCTTTGTTTCAACTTTTCCCCTTGATTTGAAGCATTTGATCCCGACTTGTATGTTGGTGGTAGCATTTCCTCGGACTAAATAGTTTCCTTTGTTCAACATACATTTTTGTTTACTAACCCGATCTCGAGCGAGCTTTATTCCTACTAAGTTAACCTTTGGTACTTGTTTTACTTTATTAACGAGTTTTAATCCGTATTCCGAACAAAAATGCACAAGCATAGATAAGTTAGCTTGATTCGTTTCACAGTTCTAGCCTTTCTCCTCATAATTCAATCTTATGTTTTTTGATACGACATTTTCACATGTTTGGATATGATCGATATCTAAAAAAGGCATTCCTTAGAAACTTTTGCGCCAGTGTGATGTCACCCTGTGGTCAAAGTGTCTCTTGACCGCTATCTGGTGCTGCATGAAAACTAAGATTTTCAAAATTTTGATTAGGATGCCAAAATTAAAATTATGAGGTGCTGGGTGCAATTGACCCCAAAATATGAGGTGTAGCGTAAAATTAATCTCCCTATTCTCTAATTATCCCCAAATAAGAATTCCAATTTGTGCTTTGAAACGTAGAGAGAGTTAGCAAGTCGCATCCAACACATCACAAGCTTGGATTTGGTAAGAGGGAAGCATGTAGATGAACTGTGATCATTTTTAGGAATTCAATTAGCAAGTTAAATGTTGCACAATCTGGGGTTGGCCACCCTATAGTTACATTATTGGTAAGCCCCGAGAGAAGTTGGTTCACTACTCATTGAATAACGATGAGATTAATATTCGTGGTGCGGAGCAGCGCCTTTCCTTGTGCTCGTGGTCCTACTTCTTCTCGTGTAAGTGATCTTCGTTGGCAACCTAATCATTCCCCAAAATAGAAAACAAAGTGATTCTCAACGGCAATAAGTTAGCACGTTTATATTTTCTTAAAAGGAATGACATCCGGTTTGAAAGATTAAAAAAAGTTATCACTTTGTTTGGTTAGCAAATCGTCGTACTTGTTTCTGTATTTCTTAAAAAGATTTCATTTTAAAAAATATATGGTACTTCAATTCTATTGTTCGGTTAACGAATTTGAATTTAACATACTTCAAATAAAGTTGTCTCTAGAATCAAATCAAAATATGCACATCTTTTTATAAACCAAAAAAAAAAGTAAAAAATACACATATATGAGCACATTTGCAAAAACAAGCGAATAGTTGTCAAATGAAAAGTAATTAACCAACGGTTCCTGTATGAAAATTAATACATACGATCTATATTACAAACAAAGACGAGAGAGAGAGAGAGAGAGAGAGAGAGAGAGAGAGAGAGAGAGAGCATGGTGGGCTTGAGAGAAGAATTGTGAGGTTAATTGTTTGGTTTTGAAAAAGTGGTAGAACTTTGGGCACGAAAAGGAGCGTAAAATGTTTTTGATATTGGATAAACAAACAAAACATTTTATTGTGCTCTAAAAAATCACTTTGTAATTAGATGAATTTTGCAATTAAGCAGGCAAAGTTTAAGGATTTCAATTATCTTCAAGTCGTTCAACAAATTTGGGTGGAGTTTCATCTTCGATCTGGTGGGAAACCGTTATACCTCCAGTCAGGTAGCGCACAACTTTTTACGTTTGATGAAGTTGCACATAGCTTGGGCACGTAAAATATAATGAACAAACTTTAGCTCTTGCTCGGGTTGTAGGAATTTTCCTCCAATCCCGTGTATAGTGACCATTAATAGTCACTAAATATTTCTAGTGACTTTTTTCTAACACTTTCAGTGACGATTATTAGTAGCACTTTTTTAGCGTCACTAAATAAAAGTCACTATAAATATTTAGAGACGATTGATTGTTGCTATATAAGGGGTAGGAAGAAGAATCCTCCGACCTGAATAGCAGTCAAATTTTTTCCAAATAGAACTAGAGTCATCAAATGATAATAGAAATAGATTGAGCAGGATCTACTGCAACCACCAAGCAAAAAGGAAAGCAAAAAAGAATAAGGAACAAGCTGAGAGGCTCAAACCAAAAAATTGAAAGAAAATTTCAACAAACAGATAGCGGGAAATCCAGCCGAATTGCTAAATCCAAATCATGGGTCGGATTAACAAGCGCACGTGGGGGGCTCGTGACAACGCGGTGGTGCGTTGAATGAGAGGCATAAAGTTTCAGTGGTGCATGAGAGCGCATCGGCGACAACAACAACATACTCCCATTTTCTTTCTTTTCTTGTGCAGGCCAAAAAGAAACTACTTCCGTTTCATAATTCTGGTGATCTTTTTTTTTTTCTGGTTGATAAATGAGAGAATAGCATAGACAAAAAAATAGTACACAAGTAGACATCCTCAGCCTTATGACAATTTGGTGATCTTTGATACGTTTAAATAATTCTTACAACTTGATATGAATAACAATTAGTGTTAGTCATCCTTTTATATTGTAAATGTAAGGATTGATAAGATATGTATACAAGTGTTCAATGGGATGGCCGACTTTTGAACATGTACCAAGCTACTTAAACTTAAGTATTCTTTTGGAGGACTAACAACAAAGGAAGTAGAAAAGAGGAACACACTAGGTATTGCCAGTATTACTGCTATTGCTACTATTACTGCACGTATAGGCATCGACCACTCTTAATTTCTTATTTTAGGAATAATTTAAGAGAGGAAATGTTGGATACAATACAAAGTATCGAGTAACGCTTCCATTTGCTCTATCTTGGAAATGCTGGATGAGTCCCATATCTCAAGGAAAAATCATTCAAAATACAAGAAACTGCGGGTTCGGTTGATCTGCCAAAAGAAACCTTGTGAATTGACAGAGACCACAAGGTGGAGGCCATGTAGTCAAAGAGAGTGTTCCACAACCATCTTTTTTGGTTGGTCTTACCATATGGCCACATGCATGTCTAGGGTTCTAGCTACTTTTGCAAGGACTAGTCCTGCTTGGAAACAAGCGCACATCACAAAGCTGGAATGGAAATTAGCAGACTGGAATAGCGAAGAAGATCGAAGAAAGCCTGCACCACTGCCAAACACGTGCTATGGGCGAAAATGTTAGATTGCACTTATCTCCATATCACGTCAGTAGTAGGAATGTCCAATAAAAATGGCATTGGAGGTTATATATGAACGGGGACTTTCTGTTATTCCTTGTATATTAATTATGACATCAAACTTATATATTTCTCAATCTTTCGTATATTAGTGCCCGATAAAGCAGCCAAAGGGCAGGGGTTAAGCTCACTTACAAGCTCAGCTGCAACATCTTTTTTGATCAATAACGAGAAAGGTGCTCGTTGCAAAAACATAAACCCAAACAACCCCTCTCTAATAATTTTTTTTGTAATACAATATAGTGGTGAAAGACTGCACTTCTAAGAAAAAAATCGCAACTCTTTAGTCGTCGTCTTAGAATGAACTCTCGAACTTCCAGTTTATTTTGAAACAACCAGCCTTTAACAAATGCTCGATTTCAATACCGACACGAAATTAAATTACTCTTCAACAGAAGAGCATCAGTAGTTGATCCTGAAGAACACGGGTACTCTGTTCGACAGAAGTTTGGCTGCAAAGTCTGCAACCACCATGCGTTTTCCTTTTCCCCATTCTGCAAATGATTATTCTTCATCCAACTAGTAGTACAGTAATTCTGTAGAATCGTTTGGTGACACGTGAATTTGTCACTGTCACCGACAATGAAGACCACTGGTGAATATTTATGGCCAGTAAACCAGTTGATGCAAGCCACGCCTGGAGACCACAAATTATGAAGTGCATGCAACGGCTTCTTATTCTTTAACGGCTGCTCTTTTGGGCTCATCCACAAAAGGACTTTGATACATCTCTTGTGGGGCAATCTGTGGGAAGATTGTGTTCCTCCCTACTGAAAACTGTGTACCAACAACTACAAGTCCAAGACAAGCATTGGCTCATCAAGCACACATGTTTTGACCGAAAGGGTTTGGCTAACTGCTTTCGTATTATGGAATATTTTTGACTCCGTATTACATTCAAACAATGAAGCAGAATTGTACCGTTGAAAGAAGCTTATTTCATTTGAACACAAAACACTATTATTAGTTTGGGTTAATGCTAAACTGTTCAAACTTGATTTGATCCGATTTAAATCAGATTGATAGATGTTTGACAAATCAACATAACTAATTAAATCGGGTTTCAAAAGTTAAAAACTGATTAAATCATAATATAAGAAAATGAGATTAAATCATAATATAGATTAATCACTTTTTTCATAATATGTTTGACCATGTAAAATATTAGAATATCCCTATTAATTGCGAATACTTAAGCACTTATTCCAAAAATACATTGATGGTCATTTTGCCAAGGTTGCTTTTAGTATTTTTTTTTATTTAAACACCACGCATAGCTTCAAGCTAACCCCCCCCCCCCCCCCCCTCCTAAAAATAGCTATTTTAAAAGTTAATCCATGTTTAATTTGTAATTATTTTAGATAATTAATTCTAAACAAACTCTTAACCTGTCCACACAACGCAACCGTACATTGGCTCGTAAAGGAGGTACACAATTTTTTCAACAGTGATTTGAGTCTCTCGGGCCTTTGCCCTATATGTCATTTTTATTCATTGAAACCTTCCGGTAAGATATAAAGTGTTCCCCGCGTAAATCACAAAGAAAAGAGTGTTCCTTGTTCTTTGGCCCTGTTTGACAAGGTTTTTTTTTTTGTCGTGGTCTAGTTTTGGAAACTGGAAAACATAAGCGAGTTTGGTAACCATTTTTTTCCCTTCGGTTTTAAAAAAGTTTTTAAACCAAGGTTGTTTTTAAAAACTCCAAAAATGAGTTTTTTTTAGACCACCACCACCACCCTCCCATCGCTGGCCGCCGGTAGCCACCTCCTGCTATCACCGCCGGCGACTACCGGCGGTCGGCGCCCACCTCCGGCGGTCGGCGCCCACCTCCGGCGGCCGGCGGTAACCGGAGACCACCGCTGTCGACTGCCAGCGGCCACCTCCGGCGACCACCGCCGGTCGCCGACAGCCACCGCCTGCCGCTACTACTGTCGACCACCGTCACGCCCCACCACTGTCACCGTAAATTACCACAAAAATAAAACTCAAAAAAAAAAACTGGGCTATCAAACACAAAAAAAAAAACTCAAAAAAAAAAAACTGAGTTATCACATACCCACTTATTTTTGTAAAAAAAAAATAAATAAACTGCTCTTAATTTTATTTTTTTTTTGAAAACTGAAAGCCAATTTTTTTTTTTGGTCAAACAGAGCCTTTGTCTCGAGGGTGGCTTTCATTCCAAAATTCTTTCTAAACCACATGATTTACATCCGGAAAGCCCTATAAACATTTTATATGAAGTTAGCCTTGATTAAAGCTTTATTCATGTTACACTTTTGACATCCCTTTTCTGTTCTTTTTGATGGAAAATAAGAGAAACTGAAATCTGCTGCATTTGGTTAGATACGCTTCGTCGGGTATGCTTATTATACTCTAATACTTCATAATTAATGACTTTTGAGAACTCTCATCTACTATTGTTAACTACAAGAGACAAAACATATGCATCTTCATATAAGTTATACCAATACAAGTTAATTATTGATCTCAAGGGAAAGGTTTACAACAAGTACACCTGACTAAAAAAGAAATAAAAACCGCAAAAGGTCTCGTTTTTATGACTATGGTTCCCTTCCTTTATGTGGTTGAGAAATTTGATGGATAACCAAGATATAAGCAAGTCAAAGAAGCAACTCAGAGTACCGATTATTGTTGACAACGAGAGTAAGATCAACGCCGCTTGTTACATGAGGTGGCGTTGGGAGTAGCAGTTGGATCAGTGCCGCGTTGGGAGTAGCAGTAGGGAGGATTGTAGCAGGATGCTGGTGCACCGCCGTAGGCTCGCATATAGGGAAGCTCTAAACTAATCTAAGTAAAATTATCAAGGACGAAGGACAAGTAGGATAAACATTAGTTTGTTCTAAAAAAAAAAGCAGGATAAACATTAGTACGTACTTTGGAGTATAAGGAAACCAATTAATTGTTTAGTTCCAAAGATCATTTATTCCCTTTCTTCAAATAAAAAATGTAATCCATGTAATCCTTTAGGAAATCAAACCATGTACTAGTTTACAGATGCATGGTGGACCACCCAAATCAAGAATTAATATGCTTGACCCCTACTCATGCATGCGTGGTCCTTCCCATATTAAGTGCACTACCACTACTGGGTAATAATTTAGTGGGCATTCAGTTCCTGGCCTGTAACCAAAAAAAAAATTCAGTTCCTGGACTACTTTCAATGTTCCCACACAACAGTCCATAATAATTTTACCCAACCACACCACTTTTTGGTCACGGGGCTCGGAGAGACTATTAAAAACATTAAATTGTGCACTTATATAAGGTATTCTTGTACCGCATGTACCCGTGACCGAGGGAGTAGGTATATTATGTTCTTGATCGCATTGCTATCATAAATTATTGGAGTGATGTTTGAAGTTATAAATTATGTCCATGTCCTTTGACATTTAAATTCGGAACAGCTTTTTCCTAAAGATTTGCTTGTAGAGTACTTGATTGTTAGTGCATAATGAGTAGGGTCGTAGTGCAACTATAATCCATCGTTGCACCAAATGTTGGAGTTTTATTAAGACTGGTGCATTTTCATCTTCTGAGTGAGCGTGATTATTCAACCCAAAAGGCATGCCGAACCTATTCATAGAGAGTGCAATAGCCCATGTATTCTATTGGACAAACTAAATACATATAGCATCACTCATAACTCAAAATCCAAAAAGGGTGGCAAAAGCTATGGTGCTTCCTTCTAGTCGCTCAGTTGTTACTGGACCAATTACAAAGAGAAAAGGAGTATTGTTGGCAAATGTTAGCATAACTTGTTACACTTTTTGGGCTTGTAATCGAACTTAAGATTGTCTCATACATGATAGAGATTTACACTGTGCTCGAGTGATCATAATTGGTAACAAGGTGGAGAGCTACATAAACCTTCACACACTAAACATAAACTTTCCTTAATGCCGCATTTCACTCATAAAGGGTGCAACGTTCAAAGGCTCCAAATCGGAAACCATCAAGGGGGCTTCCTATACAGTATCCCCCATAAGCCTCACTGGTGGAAAATCACCACCATTCAACACCATCCACTGGTAAACCACTACCAGTTCAATCCCAACTCAAGACAACTTTCAAAGACACTCTACTAAGAAGTAGTAATGAAGATGCCATGACCATGGACTTGGAGGATACTATACAGAGGAAGGATGAAGAGCAAGACTATTTCTCAAATACTCATCAAGAAGGCAATCCCCACAACACTCTAGACAACCCGAAGGTTCTAACAGTAGCCCTCTTACTGACACTGAAATTGCGCATTTGTCAGCCATCAAATATCACTTTTATCATTGAAGTTCTAGGCCAATTCTTCACTGCGTCATCACTAACACTTAGACTTGTTGGAAATTGGCGTCCTATAGCAAAGGTTCAACTCATAGAGTTGACTAATGGATTCCACATTGCCAAATTCACCACGGAAAAAGACTATCGAAAAGCCTCAAAGAAGGTCCATGGTTCTTCGGCACAAGCTATCATTCGACGCAACGGTGGAAACCAAATTTTGACCTGTCAAGCGCAAAAATCTCTATGAGGGCAGTGTGGTTTTAACTAAACGGACTCACAATCGAATACTTTGACCCTAAGATCCTCACACAAATTGGAAGATAATTGACATCCATTGCAAATTGATAACATTACGTCGTCAACCGCAAGAGGGCATTTTGTCCGCCAATGTGTAAAAATTGACACTGCTCAACCCCTCAAAAAAATCATCACAATTGAGACCACTATTTTTTTGGGTGAAAATGTCCTCTATTCTCATTTAGCTCAAAACAATCTTCTTACATGTTACATGTCTTCTTTATATTCAAAATTTAAAAATAAGAACAACATTCATCAATATTCCAAAACGGTGGTAGGCAGCTTCCAATTTTGGCACAATTGCTGGTTGGTTTGAGAGTTTTGTACCTTTTTCCAGCTTAATATTCTGTATTTTATCCATTCTTCCATCTTGGCATATACCTCAGCCATTCCCTGTTTCTTTCCTGCAAACAATCTCTGGTTCCTTTCTTACCACAAGCTATACACAGTGGTGGCTAATGCCAATTTGCAAAACTTTGCTCTGAAACTTTTCCCTCTAAAATTGGTTGTGGCATATTGCAGTAGTTGAGTCCAAGTCCTTGGGTTATAGTCTATGTTAAGCTTATGCAAGATTTCCTTCCATAGTTCATTAACAAAAGGACACTCCATGAATATGTGCTCAATTGTTTCTTGAACCTGTCCACATATAATGCAGTGGTCTTCCTGTATAACATTCCATTTTTTCAGCTTATCTCTTGTTCTTAGTTTCCTTTTACAGATCATACATAAAATCATGGCACATTTGGGATTTTCCCTGGGAACCATATCAATTTCCTCAATGAAACATGAGGTTGCCTGTTTCTGAGCACATCCCAAGCTGAGCTAATGCTAAACCTACCCGATTTAGGTAGCCATTTGATTTGGTCCTCTTGATCTAAAGAATAATAATGCATAGCCTGTAATTGTTGGTTTAACTCCCTGAGTGCTTGAGATCTATTAGGTATATTCCATCTGTCATTAGTCCAAGCCTCCTTAATCTTTAGTTCCATTGAGCTTCCAGCATCATATATGATCCTATGACCAAATTGGTGGACTATTGGTCCTTTTGGCAACCAATTGTCCAGCCAGAACCAGGTACTCTGCCCATTGTAGATCTAATATTGAATGTATTGCTGCATAGTACTCCTGAATTTCACAATTTTACACCAGGTCCATGATAAATCTGTTGGGGGCTTAAAGTGCCATACGTTTTGCCCCTTTATTATATATGTATGACTCCATTTGACCCTTAGTGAGTCTTTCTTCTTGGCCAGATCCCATATATATTTGCATAGTGCAACTTTATTCCACTCTTGCAGCCTTTTTAGGCTAAGTCCACCTTTCTTCTTTGGTAAACAAACATCCTTCCATGCTACCTTAGCTCCAGTGCATTTTATATCCTTTCCATGCCACATAAAGCTTCTGATTTTAGCTTCTATTTCCCAGATAATCTGTTTTGGTAATACAAATAGAGAACACCAGTATATCTGCATACTGAATAAGACTGAGGTGGCCAATTGTAACCTTCCTGTATAAGAGAGAGACTTCACAGTCCAGCTATTTACTCTCTTCATTATTCTATCAACGAACACTTTGCAATCTGTTGCTTTCAATTTTGTTGTTTTTAATGGTACACCTAGGTAGGTTACAGGAAACTTTCCTAGGGGAATGCCCATAATCTGCACCAATTCTTGTGTATATTCCTCATTCAGGCTAGCCATAAATAATGAGCCCTTTTGTAGATTTGGGATAAGTCCAGACATTACCCCAAAGTCATGTAATGCTTGTTTGATAATAGACATAAAAGATGTGATGGCTCCAGTCAGTATGAAAAGATCATCAGCAAAACTTACATGGGTGATTTTGTGTTCGTTGCACTTAGGATGAAAAGTAAAGTCTGGACTTTGAGTCATATCATCTAAAAGGCATAAAAATGCTTCCATTACTATTAAGAATAGATAGGGAGAGATTGGATCACCTTTCCTAAGACCTCTTTGGCTACTAAAAAAACCTTTCATTGCTCCATTCATGTTGATTGAAAATTTTGCAGTTGTGACACATTGCATAATCCATTTGATGTATTTTGCTAGGAACTGTAAGACTTCCATTACACATTGTAAGAAATCCCAGCTTACAGTATCATAAGCTTTCTGAATATCTACCTTCAAAGCACATCTTGGATTGCCCCCTGCCTATGATAGTTCCTTACTAGTTCCTGCATGAGTAAGATATTGTCTCCAATATTCCTTCCTTCCACAAATGTTGTTTGCCTGCTACTGATAATGCTAGGTAGTACCTGTTGCATTCTTCTACATAACATCTTGGTTATGTATTTATAGATGACATTGCAAAATGCAATGGGTCTAAAGTCCTTCATAGTACTAGGCACAGGGATCTTTGGGATTAATGTTAATGCTATGCTATTAAAGATTTTTATTGATTTTCCTTGTATGAAGAAAAATAGCACTGCTTTTGTGACTGTATCCCCAACTATTTCCCAATTTTGTTGAAAGAATTCTGCACTAAAACCATCAGGGCCAGGAGCTTTGTTAGTTTTCATAAAAAATATTGCTTCCTTGACATCAACCTCAGTGAAGGTACATGCTAACTTACATTGCTGGTCTTGTGAAAGATGTTTATGCATGATTCTCTGCAGCACTGTTTTGGCATGTCTGTATGGTTGATGATAAGTTCTCAAAAAGTCAGCAAAATGTTTCACAGCTTCTTGATGAACCTCTCTCTCCCCTATAATGTGGTTTCCATCAACAATGTTGATTGATAGGATCTTGTTATAAGCCTTGTGCACCTGTATATTTTATGAAAATATGTAGTATTTCCATCTCCCAATTGAATTTCCTTGACTCTAGCCTTTTGATAATAAAAGCTTTCCTCGGCTTTCAGGAGTTCATGGTATTACCTATGTAATTCTTTCTCAGCATTGATCAATCCTACAGTATAGACGCATGAATGAATTTGAACTTGGATGTTATGTAGCTCTTCTCCCTTGCTGAAGTGCTCTTTATTCAGATGCTTTAGCTTGGGTTTTAGGTTTTTGAGTTTTTTGTACAGCATATGTACTGCATCCCCTGTTACTTCCATATTCCAAGAATCTTTCAAAATCTGCTTAAAAGATGGATGATACATCCAGAAGTTAAAAAACTTGAATGGCCTGGTCCTTTCATATTTCTCTTGAGTGATTGTGACCAACAACATACAGTGGTCTGACAACCCAGGGTTACAGGCTTCCACTTCAGTGCTATTGAAATGCTCAATCCAAATATCAATTGCAATAGCTCTATCAATTCTGCTTAGGATTAAACCATCCCTTTCTCTCTTGTTGCACCATGTGAAATAGCTTCCTTTAGTAGCCAAGTCTTGTAGATTCAATCTAACAAAAACTGATTGAATTCCATGGTGTCAACTTGGTTTATACCATTTCCTCCATGCCTTTCTTGTGGGAATCTGACTACATTAAAGTCCCCTAGGAGTATCCATGGCTTTTTCCCAATGCACTCAGCATTCTGAATTAACTGCTCCCATAATGCTCTCTTTTTACTACCTGTGTTATTTCCATATACATAGGACATGAACCAAGGAGCCTGGTATATTTGATTGACCTCCAAAGTGATCACTTGAGGGTGAATAGATATGATATTGACCTGGAATAGATGATGTTTCCATCCAATCCATATTCTACTCACACCTTTATTACTACTATTATGAACAAATTTCCAATTCTTCTTTCATTTATCTCTTCCACTTTCTCCATCTGCACCTTTGTTTCAACTAAGCCAACAATCTGTACATTTATGTTTTTCAACAATTTTTTACAATCATATTGTCTAGTAGGGTCATTTAAACCCCTAACATTCATACTTGCAATAATCATTTCTTTTTATTGGTGTCATTGCTTTTCCTCTTGTTCCCCTTTCTACTTGAGTGCAGTAAAGTGGGCATACCTGTTTTTCCATCTGTCTACTTGTGGCTTGTTTTTTTGCTCTTAATTAATTCCATGGAGTCCTCAATTAAAGAGAATTGATTTGATGTTACCACTTGAGTCCCCCTGCTTCTCAGTGTTTGGACTTGAATTGATTGCACTATATGCCCTATTATTGGCTCCTGCATATCCACATTTTTAGCTTCCTTCCCATTTGGCATTTGTATATTCTCTTCTTCCTGTATTGCAACTGCTTCCTTAACATGCCTTTCCAGCATATCCACATTTCAACTTCCTTCCCTTTTGGCCCTTGTATACTTTCTTTTACCTGTAGTGTAACTGTCGCCTTAACATGCCATTCCTGCCTCATTTTAGGTTTATAGCACTTCTCTGTCAAATGACCAAACACTTTACAGTGATCAACTTAATAGGCTGCCATTCATTATGATCACGAATAGGGATGGTTTCCGGTAGTTGATCATCAATTTGGACTTCTACACAGATACGGGCATAAGTAAGTCTTTCCTTGGTTACAGTCATGTGATATGTAAATAGAGGCTTCCTTATTGAGCTAGCAATCTTGCTCTGCATTCCTGCTGACCAAAACTGTAGGGGGAGTTGGGGTAAGCTTATCCAGATAGGAATTGATTTCACACCTTCTTTTTCAAAGAGACATCAGTAGACCATGGCTTAGTAATGAGTGGTTTGCCATCAAATAACCAAGGCCCTGCTTCGTTGATCTTTTCTTTTACAGTGGGATCTTCAAATCTTGCAATGTATACCCCAGATTTCAAGAGACTTAATTGAAACATTCCAAACCTTCTCCAAATTCTTTCAAGAAATCCCCTCATAACATGAAAGGGGGCTTTGATCCCAGGACATATGTGACAATTGCATTTTTCCATTCCTGTTCTTCATGATTCACATCCTCTTTTGTGTATTCCACACTTTTTTGCCCATTGATTATTGTAGGGGAAATAAATTCCAACTTTAATCTTGAGGTAGTTTCATTTTTACTGTTGCCGAGAATCTCAGCAAAAGATTTACCAGGTAGGGGACCTTCCACAGTCTTTAGTTTATTTTTTAGGGGTAACTCCGGGAAATCCTCTTTCCCGCAACAAATTTTAAAAAGATTTTCTGTACATGTGCTTAGCACGTGCTTACCTTCCAATGTTTGTAACTGCTCCCTCACATCTTGATTCTCCCGCGCAGCACTGGATACCGCATTGCTCTCACGCGCCACCAACCCTGTTTCCATCCCTGCCTTTGTGGTCGATCGCACCATCGTCCTCGACTCTATCCTCATTTTTGTGTTTGACCGCTGTGATTCTTGCGGTGATTTGCACATGACATTCTCCATCGCAATTTTGAGATCTTTGTTCTCTGTCTTTAGACTTTGAATTTGATCTTTCAATTTCTGTATTTCCATTATTATATCTTCATCTAAATCAGCGCTTGTTTGGGATGTAGTATTTGGCCTTAGATCACTTACATCAAGCACATTATGCGTGCCTAATTGAACTGTAATATTTTTGCATCGGATGCTCATTTGCAGATTCATGAGTTTTTGACCATTGTTTACCAACAAAATCCATTGCATAAGGATCTTTAGGTGGCCCTCGCATTCTATCAGATCTTCAAACCGTCGGTTGTTGCATTGTTACCTTAATTTTTTGTGAAATTTGTTTGTTGTAAACCCTAACAGGTTAGAGAGAAGGAGGAGTTTCTCTCTCTAATAGTTTAATTCCACTCTCATTCTATCTGTTGCGGATGAAATCTGGAACTTGATTCGTGAATAAGCCTGCACAAGAAAAAGACAACACCGGTGATTTGCCGAAAGGATTCCCGGCGAATAATCTCCGATGCCTAAGTCAAAAGATATTTCAGGAGATTATAATGTAAACTCAAATGAATTCATTTGCCTTTCTTGGTTCCCGCATTTTCCTTTTATAGGGTCTTCCTTAGTGGTTTATTTACTTCCCCATTTAATTAGGCAGTTTTACCATATTAATGAGAGTTTATTCCTACTAATGGTAGTTAATTGTCTTGAATAGGGAGGTTACTGCCTTAATGAATGGAGTAAATGATGGGAAGGTGGATAATCCCCACTTTACATGTATTCATGAGTATTGGGGCAGGTTTAATATCTCCAGAAAATACCAAGTATTATGATGATATTTTTTACTTATATCATTTGCCCCCCATTCTATATTCTTCTTTTAGGAAGAATATGGAATTATTATTATTATTTTTGGAAACTTTGGCCAAATGAAATCCTTTAAAGGATTCGTCTACTCGGTTTGGCCGAGCAAAGGTCCAACAGGGACTCGCCTACTCGGCTTGGCTGAGCAGAGGTCCTCTTAGGGACTCGCCTACTCGGCTTGGCCGAGCAGAGGTCCTCTTAGGGACTAGTCTACTTGGCTTGGCCGAGTAGAGGTCCAACAGGGACTCGCCTACTCGGCTTGGCCGAGCGGAGGTCCAACAGGGACTCGCCTACTCGGCTTGGCCTAGCAGAGGTCCTTTTAGGGACTCGTCTACTCGGCTTGGCCGAGCAGAGGTCCAACAGGGACTCGCCTACTCGGCTTAGCCTAGCAGAGGTCCTTTTAGGGACTCGTCTACTCGGCTTGGCTGAGAAGAGGTCCAACAGGGACTCACCTACTCGGCTTGGCCGAGCAGAGGTCTAACAGGGACTCGCCTACTCGGCTTGGCCGAGCAGAGGTCCTCTTAGGGACTCGTCTACTCCGCTTGGCCGAGCAGAGATCCAATAGGGACTCGCCTATTCGGCTTGGCCGAGCAGATGTCCAACAGGGACTCGCCTACTCGGCTTGGCTAGTAGAGGTCCAAAAGGAACTCGCCTACTCGGCTTGGCCGACCAGAGGTCCTCTTAGGGACTCGTCTACTCGGCTTGGCCGAGCAGTGGTCCAAAAGGAACTCGCCTACTCGGCTTGGCGAGTAGAGGTCCAAAGGAACTCGCCTACTCAGCTTGGCCGAGCAGAGGTCCAACAGGGACTCGCCTACTCGGCTTGGCCGAGCAGAGGTCCTCTTAGGGACTCGTCTACTCGGCTGTGCAATATTTTCCTGTTCTGCAGAGGTTAGGACCAATAACTCATCTACTTGGATAAAGTAGGTGGGGGTCTGATATGCTCCCCTGCTCGGCAGGGGTTAGGACTCGAGTAGCTCGCCTGCTCGGTTTTACTTTAGGTGTCGTCGTGGGGTAACTAGGTAAATTTGCCCCCTGTCATATTTTTAGATGTGTGCCACGTGTCCAGGTAACTCAATGGTCACGAGATCTCATCCGTTGGTTGGGTTTGTGGTTTCTTTATAAGGGGCAAACCCTTTCACTCCTTTCACAACTCATTTCATTTCTCAAAGTGTAGGGTGTGAGAGATCATCTTCGGAGCTTTATTTGAAGAAGATTTCTAAGTGAGTTTGAAGATCATCTTCTTTTTCAAGTAAGTTTCAAACTTGTTTCCAACTTTTCTTTGAAATTTCTTGTTTTGATCTAAAATTATGTCCAATGTGGATAAAGAATATGTTTCTGAGCCTATCGTTGATATTCAAGGTGTTAGGATAGAGCCTACTTTTGATCCTTTATTCTTAGAAACAGGAATTCCCTTTGTTTCTTTCCAAGAGTCGAGGGGAGTTCCTGATAAGGAAGTCTTAAGGGAAAGTGCTCAGTCCCCTAAACCTTTTGATGCACACACACTTAGGAGCAAGTTGAGTACTTATGACCTGAAACTTCTACGTGAGCATTGTGAAATTTCGCCGATTATAAAACTTAGGCTTCCTGATGAGAATGAATCAGCTAACATGACCACAATCGACGAGATCGGTGTTTATTGGGACATGTTCATCAATGGATTTAGAGTTCCTCTTCATCCTTTCTTTATCAAGGTTTTGAATGCTTATGGGCTTGCGCCCGGCCAATTTTCGCCTCACGCGTGGCGTTTCATGAGTTTCTTCATCTATCAATGCCATAAACTAGGTTTAAATCCTAGGGTTAGAGTGTTCAGATGGTTTTTTACTATCTGTTCAATAACTAAGCAAGTAGGTTGGTATTTCTTAAGTCGACGCCCGAAGGCCGAAGCCAACCTAATTCTGCACCCTCCATCATCCAATCACCATTGGAAGGAGAGATTTTTGTTTGTTAAATTGCCCAAGTCTCAAAGAAGTGAAGTTTGTAACGTGTGGCTCGCTGAGTGCGAGACTAGAGCTTGTAATAAACTAAAAGAAACGGATTTGTCGGATACTGACCTCGAGCACATTGGGAAGCTTAAGGAGGCTGAGCCTTTAGAATCCAGATATCCTTTGAACAATGCTCAGCTCTGTGAGTGTGGAATCATATTTCTTCCTGAGCCTCAAGACTTTGTCGATGAGGAAGATGAAGAGGAAGAGGGCGAAAACAATCCTGGTAAAGCTCTTACCAAACCTTGGGTTTGTCTAATCGTGAATGGTAATCTTACTTTTTTTTTGCATGCAGCAAACATGTCGTCACGCGCGCAAGGAGATCCACCACTATTCAATGTCCTAGGAGTTTTGGGAGACATAATTCCTGATGAGCTAGCTTCGATACATGGTCTGGAGGAGGAGGAGATGCAAGACTTGGATTTTGGTGCTTTGGTTTCTGGGTCTCAGCCAAAGGCAACAAAGACCCAAATCGAAAACTTTGTTTTGGGCTTGAATTATGTGGATAAGTCTAAAGAGACTTCCAGGAAGTGAAAAGTCTCGAGCAGAGCTAGGAGTAGAGCCACATCATCCTCCATTCGTCTTGATACCCTGCATCGCCCTGCCTGGGGAGTATCTGTTGACGAGTCAGTGTTTAAGTCTCCCCGCACGGCATGGGATTGGTCTAGCCATGCAATCATTCCCATGGATAGGAAGACATTGTCTGGATACGGCGTCACAGAGAAGGCCAATGGGATGGTTCAACTAATGTCACAGGTTCATTTCTTCTCTCTTCTTTCCTTTGAAAGTTTTGTTGTTTTGATTCTAACTCTTTGTTGTATAGGCTATGGCGCAGGTGCAGATTGGCGCAGAGAAGCTGATTGCTATAGACAAGGTGTTAGACGAGGAGAAGAAGAAAGTAATGATAGAGAACAACTTTCGCAGGGAGGCTGAGAAGAAAGTTGAAGACTTGAGTAAGAAGGTAGAGCGATTATAGTTGTCTAACGCTGGGATGACTGCAAAGAATGCCGAACTATCATCTCATGTTAATGATTTGGAGGCTGAGAAGTCATCGGTAGCTCTTCAGGCAGTGCAACTATTCAAGAGATCCAAGGTTTTCTTGGATCAGCGCCTTCGTGACTCCAAAGGGGCACTTGTGCATGGCTATAACGAATGCAAGACTGACATCTCGAAAGATCATCCTGAGCTTGACATGAGTATCTACGAGCATAAGTTCGCACGAGAGGTTGCTTCAGAAACTGAGCGTCGGGCCGAAGAAGCTGAGCGCAAGAAAGCTGCTAGTTCTCGGGCACTCACTAGTCCTTCTATGAGCCGCAGTTTAGGTGCTTCCGGGTCAGCGTCTATGGCCGTTTCAAGGCCGCAACTGCCTCTGGTTGAAGGTTACTCTCAAGAGATGGAGTTACCAACAGATGCTGCTGAGCAGAATGATTAGACTAGGATTGCCTTGTCTATTAGATTTAGCCTTTTGAAATTTCTCTTGATGCCTTGGAGCTTCAACGTGTAAAACTTTTAATGCAATCAAGGTTCTATTTTCGTGCTCGCATATTCTTGCTTGCAAACTCTTATTCATATTAAAGATAAAGTATACTCGGGGCCATATGGCGCTAAGTAAAAAATGCAAGGAAAACTAGGCTGTGAAAAGCCGTAGTCTTACAAAAGTGATCTACGCATGAGTAAGATCTAGTTGTGGCCGAGTGTGGAGTGCATATGCCCCTCCAGTCTTGTTCATGCATAGTAGCGCCTTAAATTCGTGGCATTCCATGTATGAGGAATTTCTTTGCTGTCCATTGTCTGTGATCAGCACACGCGGAATTCCAAAGCGACAAACAACCGCTCGCCAGAAGAAGTCTTCGCACTCCCTTTCAGTGATTGAAGCTAGGGCTTCGGCTTCAACCCATTTAGTGAAGTAATCAATAGCCACAATTACAAATTTATGCTGAGCAGTTGCTAGTGGGAAAGGGCCCAGGATGTCCATCCCCCACATTGCGAAGGGTATGGGGCTGCTTAATGCTGACAAAGGGCTTGGTGCTTGCCTAGGAATAGAGGAGAAACGCTGGCAGGCATCACATTTCTTCGTATAGCTCATAGCATCCTGCTGCATAGTGGGCCAGTAGTAACCTTGCCGAAGAACTTTGTGTGCCAACGCGCGTCCTCCTAGGTGCTGACCACAGATGCCTTCATGAACCTCCCGTAACGCGTAATCTGCTTCAGTGGGGGTAAGGCAACGCAGATAGGGTAGCGTAAAGGAGCGTTTATATAACACATCTTCTACCACAGCATATCGGGCCGAACGTAGAATGATACTTTTGGCTTGCTTCCGGTTGACAGGCAATGTGCTGTCCTGAAGGTAGGCCTTGATAGGATCAATCCACGATGGCTTATGCTCCATTTGCATAAGTTCCTTTGTCATAATGCTTGGCTCATGCAAAAGTTCGAGATGGATGGTGCGGCCAAATCCTGATGGATCAAGAGAGGCCAACCTCGAAAGTGCATCTGCAGAAGTATTGTCTTCTCTGCGGATCTGCGTGATTTTAAAGAGAGTGAACGTGCTGGCTACTTCATTCGCCTTACGCAGATAATTGGCCATCTTTGGATCTTTTGCTTCGTACTCCCCTGACATCTGCCTTACAACAAGCGCTGAATCACTGAAGGCATGAAGTGATGCTGCGCGCATTGCTTGAGCAAAATGCATGCCTGCTATCAAAGCTTCATATTCTGCTTCATTGCTGGAAGCTTGGAAGTCAAAGAGGAGAGCGTATTCTACGGTCTGGCCATCTGGCCCATTGAGGTCAATCCCGCACCACTCCCACTTGCGTTTGATGACCCATCCACAAAGAGTGTCCAAGCGAATTGTTCTGGTTGGGCAGAAGTGAGAGGCTCCTTTTCTTCAATGGGGAAGGTGCATTCAACAACGAAATCTGCCAGGGTCTGCCCTTTGATTGAAGGTCGCGGTCGATAATGGATGTCAAACTCACCCAATTCTATCGACTAGGGAACGAGACGACCCGAAAGGTCAGGCTTATGCAATATTCGTCTAAGGGGCTTGTCAGTGAGCACGATTATCGTGTGAGACTGAAAGTACGGCCGAAGCTTTCTTGCGGCAATTAGCAAAGCGAATGCCAACTTTTTTGCATTTGGGTATCTCTGTTCGGCTCCTTGAAGAACTTTGCTCACATAATAAATGGGGAACTGCCGTCCATCCTGCTCTCGAATTAGAACTGCACTGACGACAAATTCTGCAACTGCCAAGTAAAGAAAAAGATCCTCTCCCGGGATGGGTTTGGAGAGAAGGGGTGGCGACGTAAGATATTCTTTCAGTTTGTCAAAGGAAGTTTGACATTCATTCGTCCATTCAAAGTTTTTGATGTTCTTCAGTGCTTTGAAGAATGGCAAATAGTGCTCGGCTGACTTAGACAAGAATCTGCTAAGGGCAATAATTCGCCCCGTCAGGACCTGTATTTCTTTGACGCGCCTAGGAGCGACCATGTCTTGAATGGCTTTGATCTTCTCAGGGTTAGCTTCGATTCCCCTTTTCGAGACCATAAACCCAAGGAATTTGCCGGACGACACCCCAAAAGGGCACTTTGTAGGATTAAGGCGCATACGAAATTCGCGGAGGAGGTTGAAACATTGTTGGAGATTAAAAATATGATCTTCAGCTCGGATGCTTTTTATGAGCATATCGTCGACCTAGACCTCCATGCTCTTTCCTATGAGGGGTTTGAAGATTTTGTCAACTAACCTTTGGTAGGTGGCGCCTGCATTCTTTAACCCAAAGGGCATGACCTTATAGCAAAATAAGCCTTGATCTGTAATAAAAGCCGTTTTGGCCACGTCTTCTTCATACATGCAGATCTGGTAATAGCCGAAGAATGCATCCATAAAGCTAAGTAGTTGATGACCTGACGTAGCATCGATTAACGTATCGATGCGTGGCAACAGATAGCTATCTTTGGGGCATGCTCTATTCAGATCTGTGTAAGCGATGCAGATCCTCCACTTGCTTGTTCCAGCTTTCGGTACCATAACGACATTGGCTACCCACTCCGGGTAGTCAATTTCCTTGATGAAGGCAGCGTCCAGTAGCTTGTCGACTTCTTTCTTGATTATCATTTGTCGCTCTGGTGTGAAAGGACGCTTTTCTGCTTGACAGGTTTGAACCCGGGATCAACTGAAAGCCTATGCGTGATCACGGATGGGTCGATGCCAGGCATGTCTGCGGCATTCCACGTGAAGATGTCTATGTTGGATCGAAGGAAGGAGACTAACTGGTCTCTGATATTCGGCTCTAACATTGAGCCAATCCTTACATGTCGCTCCTCATCCCCTTCTACGATTGGTATAGAAACGAGAGCTTCCACAGGCTCTGCACGTCTTAATGCTTTCTCGTCGCGCTGGTCATCAATGGAGAGAGTCTCCTCAGTTTTGCATGATGCTACATAACACATTCGGGCCAGAATCTGATCTCCTTTTACAAAGCCAGCCCCTGTTGGTGTAGGAAATTTCATAATGAGATGATAGGTCGATGTTACTACTTATAACTTGTTCAGTCCCGTTCAGCCCAAAATCCCGTTATATGATGATCTGACTTTGACAATAAGGAAGTCGAGTGTGTGAACCGCTTGACGAGGTCCTTCCCCCGCGATGACTGTGAGGGAGGCAATTCCTTTCACCAGTGCGGAGGCACCTGTGAAGCCATACAGAGGAAAAGATATGGGTTTTACCCTATCGTCAGATATCCCCATCTGATTGAATACGTCTTTGAAAATGATGTCAACCGAGCTTTCAGTATCGACCAAGATGCGTTTGACTTGGAAAGCAATGATACGCAAAGTGATGGCAAGGGCATCATCATGCTGTAGGCTTACCCCATCAAGATCTGCATCGTTGAATTCTAGAGAGATGGATGCCTTTGTTCATTTAGCCGGTCCCTGGGTGAGATTAACTTGCCTAGCGTAGGCCTTTCGCAAAGAGCTAGACGGTCCGCTGGCGCTAGGTCCTCCAGAAATGGTGTTTATAACATGTGGTTCTTTTGGAGGTGCTTCGTCTGCTCTCCGTGGATTATTTCTTCCTCCAGACTGCTGTCTATGATTGCTTTTTACGAACTGTTTAAGGTGTCCCTTGGCTATGAGATTCTCTATTTCTCGCTGGAGCACTTTGCATTCTTCCGTCGTGTGACCATGGTCCTTGTGAAAATGACAGTATACTTGCGTATCTCTCCTTTTTGCTAGTCCTCTCATAGGCTTGGGCCACTTGATGATGTTTTGGCCCTTGATCTAGTGGAGGATATGCTCACGAGTAGTGTTGAGAGGAGTAAATGATTTGGAGAGGAGTGCTCATGGACGCTTGGGCTCGTCCTGATTTTTCCCTTCTGGACGATCTCGCCTCTTCTGTCCTGAATGAATTTCCTCTTGATGCGACATCGTTGAATCTTCCTCTGCGCGAAGATATTTTTCTACTCTGTCAAGGAGATCAGACATATTCTCTAGTGGGCGCCTGTTCAGAGAGAATCGCAAGGGCGTTCCTGGTCTGACTCCCCTAGCCATTGCCGCAAAAGTCACTCCTGGATCTAGGTGATCGATAAGGAGTTTTTCGGAATTGAAGCGAGCATAGTATGACTTTAGACTTTCTTTTGGCCCTTGAATTATGCAAAAAAGGGCCGAAGAATTCTTCCTCTGCACACGACTTGTGAGGAAATTGCTTCGAAAGGATTCTGCCAACTGGGCCCAGCAGGAGATGGAACGAGGTGGAAGGTGCTGGAACCATACGTGTGCGGCTCCTTTCAATGTTACAGGAAATGCCCAGCACATAATCTGATCAGGGACCAGATGTAGGTTCATTCCTGAAGTAAAGCGAGCCAAATGTTCCATTGGGTCTCCTGTGCCATCGTATGACTCGCACGGAGGCATCTTGAAATTCGTCGGAGTTGGGAAGAGATCGATTTCCTCTATGAATGGCCGTCCGATTATAATTGGAGCATTTGAGTAGCGCTTTGCTCGATTACCGCCAGTATTGGCGTAAGTATTTCTGGTTGAGTGAGCTTCATAATAGTTCTCCTGCCTCCTAGATCTCGGATTTTGCCTTTCATCATCGGATTCCTCCGCTGTTTGCGTCACATGTCGGATGTGGCTTGTTTGCTCTGGTGTTTTAGAAGTGCCTGGAGGCCTGTGCTGTCCTGATTGTGGGGGCGGATTCTCTATAGCAGCTTGCAACTTTTCAATGGATTGTTGCATTGCTCGAATAACGGCCATAAGGTTAGTTTGGACATCCATGGCTGGAGGAGTAGTGTTTGTCACATCCGTTGTGACACAGGTGGTGGGAGGTTTAGGCACGCCAACAGTTTGCAGTGGACGTAAGACCGTGTTTGCAAATGGAGTAAATGTCACAGCTGGTGGCACCACTGCTATGGATGCTGGTACCGTTACTACAGTTGTCGATATCACTGTAGGGATTATGGGTACCGTTACTGTGGTGGTCCGTGCCACAGTAGTGCTTATTGGCGCACCTAGGGCCTTTTTTCTGCGGTTGGGTGGTTGAGACGCGGATACCCCACGAACTGGATCACGTATCAGTGTCGAAGGTGACCTTGGTGGAGGGGCCCCACTTGGCTGAGTTTGTGAATTAGGATTCTGAGACATGACTTATTCACGAATTTTCGGTCCCACGGATGGCGCCAAAATGTTGCGGATGAAATCTGGAACTTGATTCGTGAATAAGCCTGCACAAGAAAAAGACAACACCGGTGATTTGCCGGAAGGATTCCCGGCGAATAATCTCCGATGCCTAAGTCAAAAGATATTTCAAGAGATTATAATGTAAACTCAAATGAATTCATTTGCCTTTCTTGGTTCCCGCATTTTCCTTTTATAGGGTCTTCCTTAGTGGTTTATTTACTTCCCCATTTAATTAGGCAGTTTTACCAGATTAATGAGAGTTTATTCCCACTAATGGTAGTTAATTGTCTTGAATGGGGAGGTTACTGCCTTAATGAATGAAGTAAATGATGGGAAGGTGGATAATCCCCACTTTACATGTATTCATGAGTATTGGGGCAGGTTTAATATCTCCAGAAAATACCAAGTATTATGATGATATTTTTTACTTATATCACTGTCTAAATCACAGTTGAATTTGAAACTCAATTGAGACCACTATTAGAGGCTACAGTACAAAAATTTACCATCACTTTGCACAACATGTGAACACATAGGTCATCTTGTTGAACGATGCCTAAAGCTATACCTGGTACACGTTTTCGGGCACACCACCACTCACCACGAACCAATGCGAGCAACCTATTCACTATCAAGGGATAGACCAATCGGCATATACCACAGCTCCTTGGATGTTGGTGGCGTGCTGATGAGGGAGGGACAATGGCCGCTGGACATCACCGCCGATAGCCACCAATCGGCATCTCCATCCGGAAAATACACCGCTGGCCAGATCTATGCCCGGCGGCAACAGTGCTCAACCTTATCCCTTTCATACAAAGCCCCCACAACTTTTACCCATAACCCCTCTGACTCTTCTTTTTGCACGACCTAATCTAGAAATACAAACACTGCCACTATTTCTTTTTCTTAGCTAAAGCTATGCGCCAAACTGGCCAAGTAAAAGGGAGCATCATCAGCCCAGAATTCATTTATGAGACGGACAACTCAACCTACTATCAGACTCCACCACTGGACAAATTCGGAGTGGATTTGGAGCCTGAAGCCAATCCCAAAGCCCCATAAAAAAAATCGGACACTACAATAATATGCACCAACCTCAAAATTCTCTTTCGACACTCAGCACATCTGAGCTTTGGATGCTAGACTTGGAACATAGCAACATTCACAACATGGATCATCCTCAACTTGCTATATATACTGTGCCACCCTATTGCACCTTAGGCAACACAGGTAGAACCACTGCAATCCAAGCTTCTGAACTTCTTATTGAAAATGTTACAAACCTTTATCCCCCGTAACCTTGAAAGACTTGATTTGCCCCTTCCAGGCTTATCAGGAGACGGCCAGGAAGTAACATCGCGGACTCCTGTGCTACAACTGTAACTAAAAGCAAACCACCTACTCAATCATCCATTCATATCGATGGTCTCCCATCGTTTTATTCCGTCTCTAAACATGCAAGCATCGTTTATCACCATTCCTCCCCATCCCTTACCAGGGGCGGAACTACATTTGTACCAGGGGGCTAATGCACCCCCTGAGATTTTGAAAAAGAAAATTATATATATAATTTTTTTCACTCGTGACACACACTTTCTCTCTCTCTCTTCTCCTCTCACTCTCTCAGTTCCCGTCGACCTCTCATCGTCTCAGACTCTCAGTGTCTCACGGCCACGGCCCACGGCAGTCGGTGCCTCACCAATCACTTCATAGTCACCGGTCATCGGTCACCGACTGCGGTCGAAGCCCCGAAGGCCCTCACCAACTCGACAACTTCGGCCAGATCTAGCCTAGATCTATGAGCCGGCAGACGAAAAGTGACGAACCTCACCGGTCACAGACGAAACCTGACTCCTGAGCCTCTGTCACCAGTCACGAACGACGCCTGACACCTGAGCCTCAGTCACCGGTCACGGACGGTGGTCGCCCTCACGGTTTCACCAACTCCGGTCTCTTGTCTTAGGCAAGAGGCCCGGATCTAGCCTAGTCTAAGGTTCGAACTTCAAATTGAAATTTTTAGTCTAAGACTTCTGTTTCTTCTCGTTGGATTGGAAATCAACAGAATACTAAATGCTTTAACTTGTAAGCTCTAATGTTTGTATTTTGTAACTGCAACTTTCAGAACATCAAGGTGACAAACTAACAAAGTGACGACCTCACCTCAACCGGTGACGACGATCTTCTTCGGTCTTCACTCCACCGGCGATGAAGAACCCACCGCCGGCGACTTTGCAACAACGACACTGTTCTGATTTTTAAGGACTGAGGTCAGTGTGCATTTTGAACAATTTTTTTCCCATTGAGAATTGATTATTTGATTAATAATTTTAGGTTGTTAGTTGTACATTTGAGAAATGAATTATTAATTGATGCTTTATGGTTGTTAATCGTGCATTGAGATTGAGATTGTTGATGGAGGATGGGACCCAATTGGATTTTAGTATATTTTCTATGTGTTATCGAAAAGTGCGCTTGTTTTTGTGTGCTATTTTATTTATAAAAAAATTTACTGATTTCGATATATTTTTAGCACCCCCTGAGGTGAAATCTTGGTTCCGTCACTGTCCCTTGCCCCCCTTCCTGAATCACCACACTTCAACATATCCACCATTGACAACCCCCCCTCCCCAATACACCTTCTGAACCCCAACCTCAATTTGACCTTGTGCTTGCTTGCTAACACTGATAGTGAGCACCCACCTGGATTACAATCACAACTAGTCCATCTTCTCAATAGGTCGTTTTGCCACCCAACATGCCCCCTCGAGAAATTTCAAATGCCGTATAGATCAGCCAAATCAATAGTGCTACCAACTGAGGACTCTCCAAAATCTGGTATCTTTACCCCCTCCCCCGGTCCTAGTATGATGAACAAATACCTAGCACTGGGAGAGCTCAAATTGTAACACACCGAAAATCACGAAGCACTCACTAACATCCTTTTCTCACACCTAACCCTCCCCATTGCCGCTACCGTCATGTGCTCAAACGAGCCCGTTGCGGGACGGCCTAACTACTTCCTGAAGGTCGAGAAGATCAAAGTGAGGTCGGGGGAGACTTTCATCTGGCCCGGTTGGACGGAAATTCAAATTCGACCAAAATCGATGAAAATCAAATTTGAGGCCTGTGATTTTCCTTACACAAAAATTTTGGATATAATTGCATGGAACTTTAATGGACTGGGAAACAACTACTTCCATCTGCATGCTCATGACCTTATTATCAGGCACAAGCCTAAGGCAATGATCTTGTTGAAAACAAAAATCTCTAGGAGGCAACCGAGAGAGCAACAAACTTATTACAATTTGATTAGGTGCATCGGGTTAACGATAATGGGAATAATAGTGGCATCTGGCTACTCTGCTAGCCCAGAAAATTCATTTAACGTGGTGCATGAGTCACCACAGGCCATTCACGTTGTGCTTCGTGTAAGTCCTCAACACCCTTGGCTTTTTCAACAATTTATGCTTCTCCTATCATGCATATTAGAGAAAACTTATCGCTTCGATCTAAATAAAGTAGTAACCAACCAAACCGAGAAAAAAGGTGGTAGCCTTTTACGATAAAAATGGCGAGGGTCTTTATTTGAATTTTTGGCCAATACCAAGATCTTAAACCTAGGTTTTCATGGCCAACCATACACTTAAAAAAATAGGCACACGTGCTGCCCTGATCATATTCTAGAACGACTAGACCGGGCTTTGGAATATAGATGGGTGGCTTGAAATTCACCAAAATGCGCACATTATCCATCTTCAACGAACACACTCGGACCGTCGTTCGATTCTTCTTAAGACCAAGGATAGTAGAGGTGTCAAAAGGCCGGGCTTGGGCCGGCCCAGCTCGGGCCCAGAGGGCCAAAAAATGGGCCATGCCATTTAGGGCTTCGGGCCTTGGAAACCAGGCTGGCCCTAATCTAGGAAATGGAGGCCCTGCCCAGGCCTAAGCCCTAGGCCCTAACTTTAGGGCCAAGCCTAGGGCCGACCCAGGCCCTTTTTTTTAAATTTTCTTTTTTGTACTGCGAAAATATTAATTCACAAAATAAATGAAACTGATAGGTCTTAAATCATTCAATATCTCTCTCGTGGCTAATGAAGTGCCTTAGAACTCTACTTTTACTCTATTTGAAAATATTGAGTTGCAACAAAGAGTAATTTTATTTGCGAAAAGACAATCTTTTCACAGGAAAAAATATAACTTTTAGTCATGAAGGTTTTTTTGTTTTATAAACTCAACAATTGATACCTAAAAAAACTTTTTTCCAATGATATCTCTAAAAATTTTCACTCAAATATACCTCTAGCTTTGCATTTTCATAGTATTAAGTATCTCATTAAAAGCATGCATGCTTTCTAGAGTTATGTTCCCAATTTTCATTACCTAATTGTGTTGTTTCTAGTTCCTAGACAAACAAACATATATTTTCTCTTCATAATTTCATGAAACTAATACAGAGGAGCCTTGCAAGTAAAAGTAGATAAAGAAGTAGGAACTATCATCATGAGCTGAAAAAAAATGTGCATGTCCAAAACGTGAAATAAAAAGAGAAAAATATGAGGTGAGAGAGAATGAGGCGCGAGAAAAGGGGAAAGAAAAAATGTAAGTGACACAAAATGGTTTAGGGCAAGAGTTAGGGCCAAAGGGCTGGGCCAGAATAGGGCCAGAACCAGGCCTGACCCGGGCCTTTTTAGGGTCGGGCAGGGTCGGGCCAAATTTGAAAAATATTAGGCCTGGCCCAAGGCCCTACGCGTTAGGGCCAGCACTATTCACCTTTAGGACCGGGCCAGCCTGAGCCTATTTAATGGCCCGCCCGGCTTTTTTGACATTTCTAAAGGATAGAAACACTCAAAATGATTCAAAGAAATTATTTTGGCTCGAGATGGCGTGGTACTCCCATTTGTCTCTAAAATTGACTATTCAAAGAAATTGGCAGAGGCAAGCCTCCAAACTTGAAAATCTTGGGTCAGATCTTCAAATGTGGAAACACCTTATTTTTTTTGGCAACATAGCTCAAAAGAAAACCCAGATTCCAGCTCGTTTATCAAGAATCCAGCATAGACTTGTGTTGCATTGTTCCCCTTTCCTAGTTAATCTAGAAAATGAACTCCATTTGAGGTACCACTTGTTGATATCTCAAGAATTTGATTGCTGGAAACTTCGTGCAAAAATAAATTGGTAATGTGACAGGGATCAAAATACTTGATTTTTTCATCTGTTCACTCTTAATCGCCGTCGAGTCAATAGGATACAAACACTAAAAAATAAGAAAAATTGTTAGGTCTCTGATACGGGTAAGATTAAACAAATTTTCCTAACCCAATTGGAGAAATTGTATTAAGCTACGCAAAGTCCCTTAGATTAGCCTTCTTGGAAGTATCGTACTAACTACTGCCACAACCCAGACTATCTTCTGTTGGATCGGAGGAACACCAACCGAGCAAAATATTAAATTCTTCTCTTTTCGATATGGGCCCTGACAAGGCCTCAGGACCAGACTGTTTTCACCAGGGAGTGTTTTAAAAATTCTAGAATCTTTTCAGCATAGACCTAACCCTCACTGTTAAAGAATGCTTCATGGTGCGGAAAGTACCTTTTGAACTCAACCATAATTTCATCTCGCATATTCCAAAAACTGATCACCCAAAAATAACTAGTCATTTTAGGCCGATAGGCTTTTGCAACACTAGCTATAAAATTATCACTTGTATTCTGGTTAATTGTATCCGGTCACTCATACAACTGCTTATCCGGCTTTTCAAGGCAACTTTCTGCACGGTGGTGGCACAGTGGACAACATAGTTTTGGCCAATGAACTAATCCAAAATATCAAAATGTAGAAAGAGAGAAGGTGTAGTGAACCGCCTCAAAAAAATCCTCAGAAGAAATTTAGGGAGTCGACATCTTATTTAATTAAACACAAAAAAATAAGAAAAACCTAAAAATGACTCTAAAGTGTTTAAAGGATGACTAATCTATTCAAATCAAAGGAATTGTTTGGAAACTAAATTATACGGTGGGACAGTGTTAGACACCCAATACACCCTTTGGTCTCTACTTCATTCCTATTAGTTTCGGCCTTTAAAATACATAACATGTAAATATCCATTAAAACTAACCTACATATCAGGTCAGACTAACCGGAATCTAAACCAACGTAGTTCGACTTGGACATTACGAGAGGCAACCTAGAACATTAAATATATCTCGAGAAGGCACTTGCTTAGAAGACTTGGAAACTCCTTGTGATGAATCTAAAATGCAAGTGATTTGTGTATATAGAGAAGTGAAATATAAAGTGCTAAATTTCCTTTAGAGATGATCTATCACTTCTAAGAGAAAAATGGTATAATATTTATAGGGAGAAAAAGCTTATTCTTAAAAATGTAGGCTAAGAGCCGTATAATGGTCTGGGATGTTAGAAACGGTAAAGATCACAATATCAATCTATGATTTGATGATAAGATAGAATATTTGATAAAAAAATGCAAATTGACAAAAGTCAACTAACTGGCTTGTTTGTCGAAAATGGTCGTTTCATCCCATATTTTTAATTTTTTTTTTGAAATTTGAGACATTCTGACCCTAATTCGGAAATTATCTCTGATTTTATTAGATGAGATGTACTAGATTCGAAAATTATTTTCATATCTCATATAAATCAAAGATTAATCATTTGTTTTAAGGATAAATCACAAGCTATTTTCAAGTCATCTAATCAATTTAAATATATTGAACTTAACTTGGGTTAAACTTAACTAAATGTACTGGTTTAATCAACTGGACTGGACTTCAACTAGACTAGACTACATATTGGACTGGACTGGGCCGGGCCGAACAACTAGACTGGATTAACTATTGGACTTAATTAAATAGATTAGGTTCTTTATATTATTAGGCCTAAAACCCATAATAATAGTAAACTTAATCATTAATGAAGTCCAATAGAACAAGTAAGAAAGATAAAATAAAACTACAAAAACAGGATGTCTACAAAGCCCCTCAGTGAGGGAGCTCGCATGGGGTGAACATCACTTCAAACAACACATTTTTGTATTAGAAATTCAACAAAAGGCCATACGACCTAAGACAGACTTAAAAAGTAACACAAATATAAGGTCGGGCCTTTATAAGGAATCCTACCTATCCTTTAAGGGGGAATCAGACCAACAATAGTTTGGAGAAGGTGAGGGTATTGTTTGAACCCGGAACCAATAGTAACAACAATTGGTTGCCGACAAAGGCAAAGGCTTATGATTAAGCGTAGGAGCCAATAGTAACGATGATTGATTGTCTAGACACACTGGAGGCTTGTGACTAAGAGTCAGAGCCAATAGTAACACCAATTGGTTGCTTAGACATAATGACATACCCTTATAAGCTGGAGCCAATAGTACCGACGATCGGTTGTCTAGGAATATAGAAAACTCACTGCCCTAAGAGTCGGAGCCAATAATAAAAATGATTGGTTGCTTAGGTGAAGGAGGATAAAAGCGTGTCTAGAAGCCAGAGCCAATAGTAACGGCGATTGGTCATCTAGACATTGAAGGCTTATGACTAAGAGTCGAAGCCAACAGTGACAATAATTGGTTACTTAGCCATAATGCACTTCCTTAGAAGCCGGAGCTAATGGTAACAACAATTGGTTGTCTAAGAACTCCAAAAACTAGAGTTGGAACCGAAGCTAGAAAAACTCACTTCCTAGGAGCCGGGGCTAATAGTAACAACAATTGGTTGCTTAGGCGAAGGAGGAGAAAAGTGTACCTAGAAGTTAGAGCTAATAATAATGACAATTGGTTGTCTAGACACATTGAAGACTTATGACTAAGAGTCGTAGCCCAAGGTGACCACAATTCGTCGCTTAGGCTATTGGTCGTCTCAACATACTGAAGGCTTATGACTAAGAGCCGGAGCCAATGATGACAACAATTAGTCACTTAGCCATAAGGCGCATCCTTAAAATCTGGAGCCAAAAGTAACGAAAATTATTCGTCTAAGGACATCAAAAATTAGATTGAGGGTGGTACGTGCAAACCTGAATTGAGGGTGGATCTGGATTAAGATTGGGACTGTATGTGATTTGCACATACTAGCCCAAATTAAGGGTGAAATACCTTCAAACACAGACCTGGACCAGAAAATGGAGAATATCCATGACTTTCCCGTACATGACCGATTTAAGGGTTGAAAACCCTCAGTCGTAGACCTAGATTGGCAGATGGCTACACCTACCAAGGTTGCCTACATACTCTCGTCTAGAAGAGATCATGAATGTAGCTCGAACCTAATTTGAAAAGGATAATGTACATGACTTCATGTACTAACCTAAAATGAGGGTCAAATTCACCTGGACATTGAACCAGATTGGAAAACATGGAATGTACATGACTCCCTTGTATTGAAATGAATAGACCTGGACTGAAAAATGGTTGCACCCTATGACGGTTGCCTATATACCCTCATCTGGAAGGAATCAAGCCAAATGTAATTCGAATGGGGTCTGGAGAGAAGATGATAGGTGAAAGGCTGGAGAGATACATTAACTTTAACTTAGAGTAGAGAAAGATAGGAGCATAACTGAAAATCATGGCAAAATTAGATTCTATTTTTATTTATTTTCTTTTCAGTTTTTTGATTTATAAACACACACACACACATACATAGATACTAAAAACAAAAAAAAAATTATTTTGTTGACTAAGGTCAAAAATTAGACTCTTAAGACAGACTTAGACACAGACACTGACCCTGGTTATCAGGATAGGGGAATCACCTAAAATTCCTAGACAAAATGCATGCAGAAGGAACTTGCAATGCAATGGGCTAATCAAACAAGGACATAATTATCTTGACTGTGAGTAGAAGGGAATCATAAAGAGCCCTTAAAAGAAATGCATGTAGACAACACTAACAAATATAAAGTACTGGGCGACCAAAAACAGACACTATCCTAACTGTCAAGATAGGGGAATCATAATAAGCCCTTAGGCAGAAAGACAGACATACGAAATGGACGATGTAATAGACTAGCAAAAGACAACACTGTCATGACTATCTTGAAAGGGGAATCATATGAGCCCTTAATGAGAATGCGCACTGATAATGCTGAGCATGCAATGAACTGGGTGAAGAGAAGACAAACACTACTACAATTTTCATAAGAGGATAATCATAGAGAGCCCCCAGGAAAAATGCGTACAGATGATGCTGACCATGCAATGGACCAAAGGAACTAAGGTAGACATTACCATGACTGTCGTGAGAGGGGAATCCTAATGAGCCCCTAGATAAAAATATAAGTAGACGATACTGACCATGAACCAAAAGACAAATGCTACCATGAATATTGTGAAAGCAAAATTGTAATATCCTGAACCTTGAGAGTGGGTTAAAATAGCCATCTATGCCCCAAAAAATGAAAGGGCATTAATTTTGAGCAGTGCTCAGGCATCGGTAGTGCATGGGAGCTTAAAAAGATTTCGGGTTAAAAATATAATTTTTGAAATTTTGGGGGCATTTTTATAATTTTAAAAAAATTAGAGGGGCTACTTTGAAAACTTGAAAACTTGGTACCTAGGTGTCAAAATTTTAGAGAAACTTTAGTGGATGCCACCTCTTGTTACTTGTTGATGACTAATAAAAATTTTATTATAAAATATGAGGTAGAAATTTTAGGGGAAATTAAAGAAGGAAAACAAAAAGTAAAAAAAAAGGAATTTTGAGAGGAAGAAAAAGTAAAGAAAATAAAAGAAAGAAACAGTAAAACAAAAACAGAAAAACAGAGAAGAGAAAGAACAGAGTTCGGGGAAGAGAAAAATAGAAGAAAGAGGAGAAGAAAAGGAGAAAGAAGAAGAAAGGAAAAACAAAACAAGAAAGATGAAGAAAACAAAACTGAAGAAAGAAACATAGAAAGAAAGTAGAGAGGGGGAGTTCAGTCAAGGAAGAAAGAAAGAGGGAGAAAGAAGAAAAGAAGGATTTGGAGGGAAATTCATGAAGGTAGCCTTCCTCTTTTTGATTTTAGTGTGTGTTTTTAGTATATGTGTGTGTTCTAGGGTAATTGGTGAAGTTTATGTGTGTTTTTCAGGGTGTTTAGTGTGTGCGTGTGTGTGTGTGATAATATAAGTGTAATTGTGTGTATATGAGGAGTATACGTGTGTGTTTTAAGTGCATTAGTGTGGGTGTAGGTGTTTTAGTGTGTGCTTAGGTGTGTAGTAGTGTAGGATGTCATGGAAAGTGAATTTTTATGTGTTTAACTCAGAAGAATGGGCTGCTTAGAACAGGAATTATGAACAGTAAATCAAGCTGGGTTTTATTCTTGAACTCAAGTGTCGCTAAAGATGATTTTTTCCAGCAGTTTCCTTATGAATTTTTAAAACATTCTTAAAAATTTATTTGGAAAAATTACAAAACAGTAACCCCTATTATTTTTACGAGACATACGTCCTGGAATGTTTTGGGAATTTTCTGTATTCGCGAAGGATGCTAAATTATGGTATCGATTAAAAGCAATTCCCGATTTATTGAACATACGAAATCAAGTTATTTTAATCTAAAATTTTTTAAGGAACCTTAAATTACTGAGATGTTCTATTTTCTAAAATTTCGTTCCATTTTGAGGCCGATAGGTATTTTTAGCCTAACCGACTTCAGAGCGCTTGGTTCGGCATTTTCGGACAAAAATTTTGTAAAATACTTTTTAACCCAAAAGTGACTTTAGAATACTTAACATAGTGTTTTATGATATTTTTGAGATTTTTCTGGTGCCGGGAATCCCCCAAGGGGTGTTTTTGTAATTTATCACCCGGAGGGGGTATTTTGGTAATTTTACGTGTAAAAAGTATTTTTGTATAAATTCACATACGATAAGGATATTTTGATGATTTTACTTAAGAGAAGGATGTTTTGGTGTTTTAGATATGAGAGGAGGTGTTTGGGTAATTTTACCGAGTCTTGGGGGTGTTTTGGTAATTTTTCATACCAGTGGCGAACTGAGTGAAAACACATTGTTGAATGTCTGGAATTGATAAATTGCTGATTCAATTATTCTGATACGGTAGAAGGCAACTGAGATCAGATTAAGAGAAAAACTTTTGGATTCGGTTAGCGGTTCAGTAAGTGACCTACTGATTCAACTAGTGTTTCTATAGAGCATATATGTTATTTCGTTTTGATAACCACTGCTTATCAGTGATATTTACCTGCTTTTGCCTTGGTGAAAAGAATTTTGTTAAAAAGCTTGTGGCGATGCTTAAATTCTCGTTTAAAATCGGACCAGAACGTAAATGATATTTGTTTGAAGTTATAATGGATTTTGGATTTGAAGCGCTTGGTGCAAACGATGTTGATCTATTGTGATTATGAAATGTTCGGAAAACTATTGATATGTTGTGAGATGGTTTGACCATCTTTGATTGAAGGATTATATTATGATAAAAGAAAGGTGATTTTTGCTGACTCAATTGTTGTGCCCATATCTAACAAGGGAAAGTTAGATTGTAGACCTTGGTCAACGGGGAGTTGTACGTTGACGTAATGCGCATTACTAATTTTAAGTGGTCGCCCCTGCTTCCAATGTGATTATTGTCCCAAGATGGGATTATTACTACTTTAAGTGGTGGCTCATGCTTCCACTATGATTATTATCCCAAGATGGGATTATTATTACTTTAAGTGGTCGCCCATGCGTCCACTATGATTATTATTCAAAGATGGGATTTCGGGTCCAAGTCAGTGGGATGAAGTATGCTGAGGGGTCCAAGTCATTGGGACCAAACGCTGATAGCAGCATATCGTTTGAGCCGATGTTTGGTTGGAACAGTTTTGTGATGATGTTTTTGTGTTAACTGATTTTTATGCCCTCATATTTGTTCCCTTTATTTTCTTACGTTATACAGAATGTTTTCTTATAGAAGTGATTATTTACTCTGTGATTTTATCTCGTAAAATTACTATATTGTAAACTGAATTATTATAATCACATACTATGGTCCAGCTAGTTGAATCACTGGTTACTTACTGAGCACGTGAAAGTTCATTCCTTACTTACCATTTCAGGTTAAAAAGTAAGGTAAGGATGACGAGCATGTGATTAGACTGGAGCTCGAGAGGCTATACTAGATGACTTTGAATCCTACCTTAGGTGTTACCGTAAGAAAGGTTGTAATGAGTTTGGGCATACAATTATATATGGAGTTGTAATTGGGTTTCAAGTAGTTTGGTTGCTACCGTTAGAGACAATTTCATAATTGTTGATAAATGTCTATTTGTGTTAAGACTAGAACTGAAGTTTTTATTTCTGGAGTTGTATAAGATTCAGTTTCCGCTGTAATTGTGTTGGTTTTAGTGAGTAAGGCCTGGCAGAGCCCTTGGTGGGAGCCAAATGGGCCTGCGGCCGGTCACAATCCTAATTCACGGGCTCACACGTGGGTTTAGGTAGTGATAGAAATCACAGGGACCCCCTTGCCAAAATGTGTGCAGGTGATGTTGAGCACGAAATAAGCTAGAAACACACAGAGACATACGCCATCATGATTATCTGGAAATAGGAATCACAAGGAGCCTACAGACAAATATGGATGTAAACAGAGATGAATATACAATGGATTGGATAAAGACAGGCGTTCTCACAAGTGTCTTGAAGGGAGGATCATAAGGAGCCCCCAGATAAAAAAATGTATGCAGACGGTGCTGACTGTGCAGTAGATTGGGGAAACATAGACACTTCCACGACTGCCATATGAGGGAAATCATAGAGAGCCCCTATAGTGCATGTAGACAAAACTAACCATGCAAAGGACAAATACTATCACGTCTGTCATGAAAAGGGAATCGCAAGGAGCCCCTGGACTAAATTTTATGCAGACAGAACTGACAATACAATGACCTGGATGAAGACAAACACAATCATGACTGTCGTGAGAGGAGACTCATATGAAGCTCGTAAGTAAATGCAAGAAGGACACATCAACAGATATTATCCTTACTGTCATGAAAGGGGACTTTTAGGGAGCCCTAGGATGAAATGCATATGGCAAGACTGATCCTATGATGAATTGAAGATAGACATACTATCACGACTGTCCGAATGAGAGACCAAAAGAAAAAAAAAAGAACTAGGGTTCACTCTAGTATAACCCTAATGGTATGGGGATCACAAGGGAAACCTGGAGGACACCTACAAAGAAAAATCCATAACTAAGATATTGTCCTTTAACAATTGAGAGCATCTTTGAATTGTGCCCACTCTATTGACACCCCTATCTCTACTCAAAGACGGAAGACCACTAAAGTTTTTAATTAAAAACATTTTAATTGCTTATCATCAGATGTCATTCAACTTCACAGAAAAACTTACTTCTTAAATTAAACTCTCAAGTTTGAATCCTCAAGAATACCATGAAACGGTTGGGCCCAAAAGATGGATAGCGAGGTTTTTAGATGTGTGAGTTGTGAGGCTTATATGTATGCTTTGAGTCTGTATAAGCTGTGAGGCTGATAAGATCTTGGCATATGATTAGCCCAAATTTCTATGTATATGACTGGGCTAAGCAAAAGTACATGACTATCAAGTGTGTCATAGAAAGACATAAGATAAAGTCGTAAGGTTTCTCATATTATCATTGAATTGGTGGCAAATATATCAAACTTCCTTTCAAAATAGGATAGGCCAGAGAGGTCATGAAGATCAATGGGTCATCATTAGGTCACAAGGAGGTGAAATGTCAAGTTCAAAAGATCAGGAATCAAAAGGTCATCAAGCCACCATAGAGAGGTGAACATGTCATGTCATAGTATAGCAAGTTCAAAAGGTGCATGGACCATTATCTTCTCTCTTTCTCTCTCTCTTCTTCATTTTTTTTCAATTTTTTTGACATCATCAAAATGCAAAAGAACATTTGTCTCTTTTAAACAAACATAACCTCAAGGAAGACTTTATATATGGGACATAATGTAGGCCAGGGTATGGGCTAAGATAGTAATAAGGCTCAACAATGCAAACATGAAATAAAAGCCCCTATTGTGTGCCCATGGAGACCAAGCCTAGAAGGTGACTAAGCTGCCTATAAATCCCCATTTCGGGAATCATGTCAGACGTAGTTCAAACTGGATATATTGAATATCTATCCTTTGAACTCAATTAATGGCATGCGTCGAATTTCAACGATTATTTTCCAACCTTTCTATTTTTTTCCTTCTTCTTTTTTCTTCAACACTCTTTCTTTCGAGATAGAACAAATTATTATCATGATACCAATCATCATTTATCTTCAAGACTTCAGCTCCCATGAAGGGGAACCCTTTCCAGGTTGAGTTGACTTTGTAACAAAACTTGGGATATAGGCATACACAAGAAGACTACCCACCCCAAGGTTATAGATATATACCCCAAGGATCGGTATCGGACTCAAAGAAGCCAATAAACTGTTTAGGCAGAAAGGGTTAGCAAGCAAAAAAGTTCAGTATAAGGTAATTAGGATGATGTGTGGTGGCCAAATGACGGCCTTTAATCATCGTCAATGCTCATTTCAAGAAAGACTTATGCAAACTTACATTCTTTCGAGGCCTACTCTCTCTCTCTCTCTCTCTCTCTCTCTCTCTCTCTCTCTCTCTCTCTCTCTCTTGTTGTGCCTTAAATTCTACCTAAACTGCCTTTTTTGGGTTTTCAATCTAACAGGCTTTTTTTTTCTCTTTCCTTTTTTACTCCTCGTGTCCTAACTTCTTCGATAACACCTTTTTCATGGTTTCTAGTCTAGCGGGCTTATTCTTCCTCTCTCTCTTTTTCTTATTAGATGAATGGTCCAAGCTAGAAAAGGGAGTAAGTGAGCCTTGAACAAGAGAAAGCCTTGACATCGATATGACACCTCTATCTTTGAGGATTGGGCTTGTTTATGGTGAATGCGGGTTTGCCAATAAATGAAGTCACGGTTTTTTCTCGATAATCTCTTAGATTCTCACTCAAATGTTTAAATTTCAAACCAAATTCTTTTTGACTGTCAATTTCACATATACTGATAATCTGATTTTTAGTTTAAAAATACACGAATTACTACCCCCCAAGTGTAAAGAAGAAATGTCAACAAGATAGATCAATGATCTTAGATTCAAAATTACATTTGCACAATATCCCGAAGTGATTGGTCAATTATAAATTGGTACGAAATTGGGCAATTCTTTCTTGCTTTAACAATTGTTATGATCTTGACTTGCTAAGGATGCACTCTTAGACCTACTGAAAACACAAACTCTTATTGACTTAAACTCTAAAAGAGACCTTTAAGAAAAATTCTTGACTTTTATTTATTTTTATTCAACATCAGCCGCATCAGACCAAATTGGCAATCAAAAGATAAGCAAAACAATGACACATTAACAAGCGAAAGAACAAATCTGGAAAAAAAAGGTAATCTAGAACATGCTAGGAAAACCATCCAAGGCTCCGACTCGCCATTGTACTCAGCTCGGCATCAAGAAAGTCTTTGGCCATCGATCTAAAAGCTAACATGTTATGGTAATCTAGCTAACAATATCTTCCTTTTAGTTGAGCGTAGAAAGATCTAATGCCTGAAGAGTTGTCTCACTTATGCTCACTAGGTGTGCCGATAGAGATTCTGTCATTGTATTGGTTTTGGCAGAAGGTTTACTTCACCTTTTTCAATTGAATCTTAAATGCCATGACAAAGGGCGACACACTTTTCCATGTGATGCAGGAGTAGGTTGCAACTTGACAATCAGACCTCTTTGTAGCAACTGCTCAGAGAATCTTGTCAGCGGGGTATTTACATAGGTGAACCATTATCGTGGCTTGGGAATGGCTTCCGTGATGCTACCTATTGAGGCCTCACACTTTTGATGTTATTCATACTAGCTGACTTTAACAGAGCATTGGCATTTCTCTCATTGACTAGGCATGTTGTCAGCTTATTTTCTTAGGGTATGGTTCTTTTGTTGATAGCATCTTTAATTAGTATTAGGTATGCCATTAGTATTTTGAAGGAAAAGTGATAATGCCCAAAAAGATACTCATAATTCACCAGTAGCAAGTTGTTCCCATCATGTTAACTTATTCTTCTTCTAATGGGCGGTAAACAATTTGACCAGCCTTACTTCTTCATCGCATCATAAAGGTTGAGACTGACTCCTTAGGCTTCTGTTTGGTAGTCTCCAAGTCTCTTCGAGTAATATTCATATCAGCAATGTACTAGTATTGACCAGCAAATTCTAGTACCACCTCTTCCCATGTTTGCACTCTTGTCGGAGGTAAGGAACCATCGAGCAGCGGTTCCGGTTAAGGTCCAATAAAAAAGTTCAATCAATCGGTTCTAGTTAATTCCATGAGGAGCTAATGCATGCAAATACATCATAACATGAATTTGTGGATCCATTGTCCCATCGAATTTGTCTGTATCTGACATTTTAAACTTCAAAAGGAGCCTATCCTCTAGGCTCATGATTAAGGGTACTGAGGTCCATTGGGTACTGGGTTCTTCTCATCTTAGTAATGTAGCACTCAAGTGTAGTGAACTTTTCCTTCCATTCCAAGGCAATAGTTGCTTTTTCCCATCAGCTTCAAGTTCGAGCTTTGCCCTTTTCTTCCCTTCTTTCTCTTCTATTGGTTCCTCTCTAGATTATTTGTTTTGTTTTTTTTCATAAGCAATCCTACATTTAAGGTGATTTTGGTATGTTAAGCTGGTAGAGTGGTGAGGTTAGTTTGAAAATTCTTTTGTAGATCACCGAGGATTTGTATGAGATCATTAAGCTGAAGGCATTCTTCTGCTATTGGAAGCGGATAAGTTTTTCAGACGTATCCTAATGCTAAAGCTTTGTACTAATGCCAAAGCTGTTAATTTTTTATCAACTTCATCAGACTAAATAGAAACACTGGCTATGTTACCAATCAAAACAAAGCCAGAAAAGATATGTAGGAAGTGCTAGGAAAATCAATTGAGCTAAAATTGGAACTAAGGTTCCGGCTTGAATATATGATGTGCTCGACCTGTCAGACGCAAAAAAATCTTGTGCCTAAAGAGATATCTCAGCCCCGGTTACTTGGTATATTGGCAAAAGTTCGTCTTTCACATTAGACTCGACATGAGGGCTGATCAAACCATTTTGATGAGATCTTGAATATCATCCCAAAAGGTGATATATTTCCAAATGCTTAGTGATATTCACATCAATCGATCTTGCATGTCAGACCTTTTTTATGTAGGAGTGGAGGGTAACTTGGCGATTATACGTTTACTGAGTAGCTGTTCAAACACCTTGCAATAGGGGCATGCAGATTTGAGAACTTTCGCCTAGTGATGATCGGCTCTCGTGAAACCATCTCTCGAGAAACCATCTCTCGAGATGTAACTGTATCATTGCATGCAAACATACTCGGTTAGGCGTTAGAGTTCTTTCGACTAGTCTTGTGATTGGCTTCCATCCTTAATTATTGTTCATTTGTTGGTCCTTTATTTCAGTGAGAGAATCTATCAACACTTTGAATACAGTATGGATATATCTTCTATGCTCAACAAGTTCTATTTTAAGCCATCCTAACTCTATAGCCGTCCTGATTTGTTGAGCGGCCAAGGCAGTGAGACCTTCATGGAAACCTTTCTACATATCTTCGAGGATTCCAGAAGGTCGTGGATCGATTTGAGTGTAATCTTCACCAATTGCCTTATGAGAGAATTCTCTGGATTGGTCCCAATGTCTGAGTGTGGACCCGATGCCAGAGTTCGTTACCTTTTAAGAAAAAAGGAAAATATTTTGAACTCCATTTTTTTAATTATTTTTCATTGTATTTGTTATAAATTTATTAATATTATCTTTTGTTACGCTAAGGATTGTTCATAGAACTTCTTACCGTCTAAGAGAGAAACTAAAAATATTTTGGACTTTTCAATTTTTTAATTTTTTTTACGCTTTTTAACCTAAGGATTAAAGGGTACTGTAAAAGATGACTTAAACTAGGAAACTAAAACCTAGATAGGATCACATAATCATAACACACTACAATTTAAAAACATTAAACTGACTAATTTATATCTGTACAGGATTGGACACTGATGAATTGGTCGGCTATCCTTGTAGGTTAACCGTCCGATTGTTCAGTTGGTAATTCTTGGATTTTGGGAGAACATCTGGAAAAGTGGGGTACTGACTAACCGTCCGGTTACCTAGTGGTTAATCGGTTGGTTTGTAAGTAGGGTGATTTTGGATCTTTGAAAAATTCTAGGGAAGTTAGGGTGCCGACTAATCATACGGTAACTTGGTCGTCTTAACCGCCCGCTTAGTTAGTGAGGTAGTCATGAGTTTTTGAAATTTTTTGGAAAGATCAGGGTTCTGACTAACCATAACCTGGCGAGGTTAACTGACTGATTAGTCAGTGGGCTGGAAATTTATGATGTGAAATTTTTTGAGAAGGTAAGGTATTTGACTAACCTCCAGTAACCTTGGGGGTTAACCGTCCGGTTGGTCAGTGAGTTGGAAGTTTTGGATTTGAAAAATCTTCGAAAGGTCAGAATTGTGACCATCTATCCAGTAACCAGGAGGATTAACTGGTCGATTGGTCAGTGGGTTTAGGGTTTGAGGTAAAAGCTAGCCAATTTTAAATTTTCAAGTATAGTACTTACTGACTAATTGCCTGGTCAAGAGCGCGGAAAACCAACCGGTTAGTCAGAGTCTTCCCTTATTTGTGAGACTGCTAGTGTAGTTTACAAAACAATGGCCAGTTTTCCTGCCAGTATGCCATAGGCCAAATAGGTAGTACAACAAAAAAGGATAGAACATTGCATGGTCAGGGTGTTTGGCTTTCTCTCTCAACGCTAGTGTAAAGGTCACTCAATCGGCTCAATTGTACCATATACCTCCTTCATGTAACTCAGGTAGCTAATAATGAGCGATCACCAGTACGAGTACAAGTCGTTTAATATATCAAGAAACTAGGAAGTCCCTCTAGTAGGAGGTTGTAGACTTAAAGGTACAGTCAAAAGATTGCCTTAAAACCAGGAGGTCCAAGGGCTTCAACCTTTGCCCTTGAGTGGGTGGGTTAAGGTAAGACATGCATGTTTAAATATCATAGTTATATGACATTGTACATACCTAGAAAATTGAACAAGACCAAAAATGAACAGAAAAATTTTCAAGTCTAGTCCTCTCACTTTTTTCTAGGGGAGTCACCACTGTAGTGAACCGTCTCAAAAAAATTCTCCGAAGGAATTTAGGGAGTCGCCATCTTATTTAATTAAACATAGAAAAATAAGAAAAATCTGAAAATGACTCTAAAAGTGTCCAAAGGACGACTAATCTATCGAATCAGATAAATGGATTCGGGGTCTAAGTTATACGGCATGAAGATGTTAGGCACCGCCGTACCCTTTCGATCTTTACTTCCTTTCTATTAGATTTTGGGCATTAAAACACATAACATTTAAATATGCAATAAAACTAATCTAAATCTATTTTTTGGATTATTGGCTTGAACTCGATAACGGGGGTCGAATGGCTTACGTTTCTGATAGGACTAACTGCAATAAAAACTAGCGTAGTTCGACTCGGACCCTGTGTGAAGCGACCTGCACTTCTTTCTTACCTGGAGAAGGTGCTTGCTTAGAAGACTTGGGAATTCCTTATGATGAATCCACGATGCAAGTGTCTTGTGTATACAGAGAAGTGAAATATGAAGTGCTAAATTCTCTTTAGAAAAATTGTATAAAAGCTCTAGATAGAAAAAAAAAAAAAGTCCTTGAAAATGTAGGGCAAATACCTTATTCATAATGGTCTGGAACGCCAGAAATGGTAAAGATGACCATATCAATATGTGATTTGATGAAAAGGCAATATTTGATAAAAATCGCAAATTGACAAAAGTCGACGAATCGGCCAGTTTTTCGAAAACCGATGAGTTCATCTCATATTCTTATAAATATTTTTTTTCTTCTTAATTTTGGGTCATTAGCAAACCTTAATTATGTAATTATCTCTAATTTCATTAGATAGGATGTACTAGAATCGAGAATTATCTATATATCTCATATACTTTAAGGATTAATCGCCTGTGTTAAGGATAAATCAAAAGATATTCCCAAGTCATCTAATTAATCACAATCTCTTGACCTTAATTTGGGTTAAACTTAACTAATTGTGCTGGTTTAACTTACTGGACTGGACTACCTACTAAACTGGATTCGTTGGACAATTGAACTTGATTAACTATTGGACTTAATTAAATAGATTAGCTCAATATATGCCTAAACCCCTCAATAATACTAAATCATATAAAGCTCAATAAAGCAAGTAATAAAGATAAAATAAAACTACAAAAATCGGGTGTCTACAGGAGGTTTGTTTATGGCCAAGCTTGATCTTGAGAAGGCTTACGATAAAATAGGTGCCTCAATGAACTCTCTTTTCATTTTGTGCCTCAATGAACTCTCTTCTTCACTCATCCAAGTGGAGCAAGAAAATGCCATCCATCCTATAAAAATTGCGATATTAGGGATGGGTATATCTCACCTATTGTTTGCTAATGACATACTTCTGTTTGGCCGTGCTATGACAAAAAATATGAGAATTTTGTGTGAATGTTAAAGGAATTTAGTTCTCGGGCAGGGTGGAAAATAAACTACAACATACCCAAACTCCTTTTTTCAAAAAACACATCGAAAGCAATTTACTAAACATTCCACCAGCTCTTCGGTATAGGAGCTACGAATGAGTTTAATAAATATCTAGGTACACCCTTAGCACAAGGGAGACACACGCAAACTACTTTTTCACATATCCTTGATCAAACACACAACAAACTTACTACTTGGAAAGGTAAGTTCCTTTCTTTTGCAGGGCCCATAACCCTAGTCAGAGCTGTCCTCACCTTCATCCCGACCTACACTATGCAAGCCTCTATGTCTCTGGCTAGTATCTCAAATCAGGTGGATAAACTCAGCTGCAATTTTCTTTAGAGGTACAATGAGTACGAAAAATGGCACGCCATGAATTAGGATGTTATCACACAATCAAGATCCTTGAGTGGCCTTGGCATCCAAAAAACAACCCTTGCCAATCAGGACATGTTTATGAATTTTGTCTAGAGAATATGAAAGTACCCTCAGATAGAGGTGTCAAATGGGCCGGGCTTGGGCCGGCCCAGCCCAAGCCCATCGGGCCTCCAGCAAAACGGGCCAGGGCCGCTGTCAAACGGGCCGGGCCAGGCCAGAATGAGGGAAATCTGGGTCCAGGCCCTAGGCCCAACATTTAGGGCCGGGCTTAAGCTGGGCCCGGGCCCAAATTTTTTTTTGTTATTCAAAATAATATTATTATTTTACTATCTATTTTGTTATTATTATTTAATAATATAAATACTAGCTTTTATATGTATTTTAACATGTATTTTTTTACGCACGGTACTAATACTAATTTATATGTAAGAGGGTGGAATTAGTCGGTTTGGTATTTATTGACAAATAAGTTCGGATAATTATCAATTAGTACAAACTTTTTTACAACTCAACGCTTGCTTCCCCAATCACTTAAAACTTGGGCCAATTGATAAGGGGAAGTCAAAATCTAAAATTATGTACAATTTTAAACAAATGATTTTACCATCTTCCCTGGCCCTTGAACCTGATAGTAAAGATTCAACCTACATGACCATAGCCTCCCAATTGCTGGCATGTTCCGCGAGTTACTTATCAACTGGAAGTTGACTCTTCCTTCTTTTTACACTTCTTACAAAGCAAGGTAACTTTGTGCCATCTCAAAATGTTGTGTTGCTTAGCTCAAATCTAAAAGTAATAGATCTGTGGCCACGAATATTTATTTGTTATCTCACTAATGATCTAAAGTAATAGATTTCTTCTACATTTTAGTCATAGAAGGCAATCAAATACACCTTAGTTTAAAAAAAACTGAAAAGGCCATTTTTCGGGCCAAAAGAGGGTCCGGGCCAAACCCGGGCCATTTTAGGGCCGGGCCGGGCCCGGGCCTGTTTCTCAAAAAATTAGGCCTGGCCCTGGCCCAAGCCCTAAGGGTTAGGGCCAGTCTGGGCCCAAAAAAGGGCCGGGTGTGCCTGGGACAAAAAAGGGTCGGGCTGGGCCAGCCGGCGGGCCGCCGGCCCATTTGACACCTCTACCTCAGAACCTCAGGGTCAGAGATTTAAAATAAAAGTGTTTCCCTACTAATATTATACAGAATGCAAAACGACGTCACTTCAACTCTCTTTTTTTATAAACATATCATGCATGCTCGGGATAAACTATTCCTATCACACATTGGCATGTTGGTACTGTACATACAATTTCCTTTTGGCGCCATCACTTGTTTACAGCCGGGGTGCTTAGTAACCTTTTGATGAGACCACTCACTCACCAAAGTGAATCACTAAAAGTAAGTGATGTTATCAAAAATTGATCATGGGACCTTGACTTACTGCACTTTCACTTACCTTATAACATTGTCCAAATAATTTACACAGTATCTCTCCCGCATTACCATGATGAGCTTGATACCTTCTTTTGTCCACTAAACCGGGGAGAATGTTCAGTCAAAAGAGCCTACATTGTGATTAACACCTTTCAAAAGGGTCTCTAAATAAGCTGGAAGTGGGTATGGAAAGTGACGTGCGCACCGCGCATTCAGAGTTTCCTTTAGAAGTGTGTGTACCAGGGCATTTGAGTACGTTCGATCTTCACTGGCTCGTTGACAAAACCTGCCCTCACGACTATGGGTAAATCAAAACTGTCCAATACTGTCCTCTGATCCAAGTAATTTGGATATCCTACATTCGACTTATAACCAACTGTTGAAATTAAAACAATTAATGCGCTACCACGTAACACGTAGTGGGTTCGAAAACATACCGTATGAAGTCTCCGAATATTCCGACAATGAATCCTAGTTGTTACGAACCTCCAACACCCTTGATCTTTTTCGTAGGTACGAAAACGGCTACTAGAGTCGAGTTCTTCGTTCACGAACCAAATCTTAGAGCTTGGGGATTACTCTAGAGAGAGTGCTATAGAGAGAGGGATTGTCTTGTGACTTATTGTTCGTCACTTCTATATTTATTGGGATATCTGTAGTCTTTATATAGAGATAGTATTTAGAGACAGGCTTTACCTCAAACACTTAAGAGATAAAGATGTATTTATCTCAAGCGCCTATGAGATAAATATTATATTTATCTCAAACACTTAGGAGATAAATATCCTCTAAATAACTGTAATTATCCAGACTAACAAATACACATTATCTGTTAGTGGGCGGATAATGGGTCCACTGACCCAATTTATTAACAGCTCCCACTCGCCCACACACAGGGCAAATAAATCGTGTAGTCCCTTCTTATCTCTTGTCCACTCATCTCCTCATACAGGAAATGGAACGTGCGACCTACGAGAAAGGATGTCCAGTTGAGGAGTATTGTATTAAGTTATCACCAAACTAACACAATACATCACTCCAAAAAAATCTCGTATGTACCCCAGATAGTTCAACTACACCAGATTAAACACTCTTATAGTGAGCAGTGTTAAACCTCTCATATGTTATGTATTCATGACTCATATCGAAACAAAAATCGACAAAGTCGCCCGGGCTATGAATCACACAACATGGTGTAATATTGAACTTTCTTCCCAAAGCCCTCATGTCATTCCAATTAGACCCAACCGCTTTCCTAGACATGCCCCGCGAGACCGCATCATCCATGATCCAAGGGTACATGCTAAAGTAGCGACATTGAGTATCCTCTTCATGACATAGTCTAAGGTGAAAAGGGTACCATATTGGATCAAAAATATTTCGATCCAAGTGGCTCACACAGTGACGAAGCAGGGATTCATTCGTCACTCCCACTGTCGGTCTGCATTTAGCACATGCAGTATGATTTGCATGCTATGGCGTAACCCGTAAGGGCGTGTCACATAAATGTATAATAAAATACGCCATACGAATCTGGGTCTAGTCGCTGTACAAGCGCCTAACCTGAGTTTTCAGCCCAGTCACTCTCATAGTGCCTGCCTGAAATCTCACATTCGGCTGTAAGCAGGCTACATAGAGTTGTGGAGATACTCTATGATCGACCTAACTTTATAGGTCTCATCTTAGCTCCAACTAAGGCGACATGTTTGCTTTATAAGCTGTATCATCTTATTCGCTATCTTAGCGCCAAGGTGAATTACCCATGAAAGTGGAAAGTGGGTCAATTCAAGCCTGGTGACACTCTCAACAAGGATGTATATGTAATCACAAAGATTATCCATTCATTCCAAAATAAACTCAAATCAAGGAATGAAAATTTAATGTAATAAATAATGTCAAGTACATGAGATGCCATAAACATATCAAACCCTACGTAGTCCCATACTCCTAATGTGAGAAAGGAAAACATCTCTAGCAATAGGCTTGGTCAAAGGATCAGCCACCATTCTGCCAGTAGGTATATGCTTTATGGTCACCTCTCCGTGCAACTAAAGTTCTAATGAAGTGATAACGAAGGCCTATGTGTTTGGCCTTCCCATGATATTTGGGGTCCTTTACAAAATCTAGGGCAGCTGTATTGTCACAGTGAACAGTGACAGACTCGTCTGCATGAGCTGTAACCCCTAGAGCCTGGAATGACCTCAACCAAACAGTTTCCTGAACTGCTGCTGAACAAGCAACATACTCCGACTCCATCGTGGATAGGGCGATGCAAGACTTTTTCTTGCTGTACCAAGAGATAGCTCCATCTGAAGTGGATATGCGCTCATCTCTATCAGCGCCCCAATCAGCATCGATGTATCCTCTCAATCTCAAGTCTCCACCATGATAACACAGGACGAGATCAGCGGTTCCACATAAGTATTGAAGAATCCTCTTCACCGCATTCCAATGAGCGGGTCCAGGATTACTCTGATAACGACTCACCATTCCAACGGCAAAGCAGATGTCTGGACGCGTACACAACATAGCGTACATCAGACTCCCAACTGCAGCCGCGTAAGGCACTTTGGACATCCGATTCTTTTCCTCATCATTCTTTGGGCATTGGTCTGTGCTTAAAGTACACGCCTTGTCCATTGGAGTGTCTATGGGTTTTGAGTTATGCATACGAAATCGTTCAATGACCTTCTTGATATATGTCTCTTGAGACAAACCGAGAAGTCTCTTTGGACGATCACGTATGATTTTAACTCCCAAGCACATAATTAGCTTCTCCCATGTCCTTCATCTCAAAAGTTGAGGACAGCCACTGCTTAGTGGCGACAATGGAACTCATGTCATTCCTAGCTAAAAGAATGTCATCCACATACAAAGAAAGGATCAGAATATTTTTCTTGGATCATTTTACGTAAACGCAATGGTCTTGTTTAATCATTTCAAAACCTATAGAGGTAATGGCATGATGAAACCTAAAGTACCACTGCCTAGATGATTGTTTGAGACCATATATAGAACGTTTGAACTGGCAAACTTTGCGCTCATGTCCCTTGACTTCAAAACCCTCAGGTTGAGCCATATAAATCTCTTCGTCTAGTTCTCTATTGAGAAACGCAGTCTTAACATCCATATGAAAAAGTTCTAAATCCTGCTGGGCGACAATAGCTAGGATCAGGCGAATTGAAGCAAATCTCACCACTAGGGAGAATGTGTCTTCATAGTCCACACCCCGTTGTTGGGTATAGCCTTTCGCCACAAGACGTGCCTTATACTTGTCAATTGACCCATCTGCCTTCCGTTTTACTTTTAAAATCCACTTGTTTCCAACAGTCTTGTGCCCTGACGGAAGGTCAACCAACTCCCAGACCTGATTCTTCTCCATTGAGCTCAACTCATCTTTCATTGCAGCCATCCACTCATTACTAGCAGGTGAAGATAAGGCTTCTTCCACAGAAGTGGGCCCATCTTCATCAGTTGGAGTGCACATAAGAATTTCACTGTCAATCTCAAAACGACGACGTGGAACTCTTCCTTGTGCACCTCTACGCAATTGAGAATCTTGTTGACCTGATGGTCCTGATGGTGTGCTCCCACTGTCTAGGATGCTCCCACTAGGTTGAAGGTCACTTATACTATCTTCAGCGACAACAGGATGAGGAACTAATTCCCCACATTCGCTTGGAGATGGTAAAGTGGCTTCAAATTCCTCTAACTCATAGAGGTCAAGATTCTTACTTGCGTCTCCAATGCTAGGAAAATCACTCTCTATGAAATTGACATCACGAGACTCGATTTCAGTCTTACCACCATTTGGATGTTCACCATACATCACATAGCCTTTAGAGTTTTCAGAAAACCTCAAGAAGATACTCTTTTTAGCTCTAGGCCCTAGTTTCCCATACTTATGAGAAGTACTGTGAACATAACCTGCTGAGTCCCATGGGCGCAAGTTATCGAAATTTGGCTTTTGGCCATTCCAAAGCTCATATGGGGTGGATTTGACTGATTGTGAAGGCACTCGATTAAATATATAGGCTGCAGTGAAAAGTGCATCCCCCCAGAAAGATATTGGGAGGTTTGCTTGCGCCATCATAGACCTAACCATGTTTAACAATGTTCTATTCCTTCTTTTCGCAACACCATTTTGTTGTGGAGTATTAGGAATAGTAAGTTGCATGCATATCCCTTTTTCCTCACAAAACTTCTTTAAGTGATCGGACAAATATTCGTGTCCCCGGTTAGTGCGAAGAGTTTTTAAACTCTTTTCTTTCTGATTCTCAACCTCTGCTACAAAGCGTTGGAAACAATTCAACGCTTCATAAGAGGCGCCATGATGTGCCTTTACACTCATAGGTCCACATATGTCAGAGTGAACTAGCTCAAGTGGCTGAGTTGCTTTCACAGCCTTTCCAAAAGGCTTCCTGCATGCTTTACTGGCCAAACAAGCCTCACATGTTTGTAGATTGACTCTTGCGAGTGGGCCCAAAAGGCCTTCTCTAGCCAAACGAGTCATTCTATCTTGGCCTATGTGGCCCAGTCTTGCATGCCAGGTGGTAGAATCATTCACAATATTATCATTCACCACATAAGAATAAGAGGACTGAGAATCAATTAAGTCCAATTGAAAAAAGACTATCCATGCGAAAACCATGTCCGAACAAAACATCATCCAAAAAGATGTCCAACTTATTACCCTTAAAAATACAGAAAAAAAAACCACTGTCTAATAAAGCAGTAACTGAAAGTAGATTAAGCCGAACAGTGGGTGCATATCGCACATCCTTAAGAATCAATGTGCGCCCAATGCGCAACTTGAGCTGGTAAGAACCAACCCCTAGCACTTCTTCGGAGCTATTGTTTCCCATGAAGATATGTTTGCTACTCGTTGGAATTCGGTGATAATCTACGAACCCCTCTCGATCACGTGCTACATGTTTTGTTGCATCTGTATCCACAAACCACACAGGTTGGGAATGAGCAACCATCACATGTGAGGAAACATATAACTGAGAGAGAGATTCTGAAAGTACCTTCTTCGGCTCAGTGCAATCACGAGCGAAGTGTCCTTTCTGTTGACAGTTGAAGCATTTGACTTTAGACAAATCCTTTTTCCCACCACGTTTTCCTCTCTTGCGTTTCTTCATTTTTCCTTCCTTTGGCGCAGAAGTGCTAGCCTCGCCTTTCTTACCTTTCTTACTTTGTCTTCTGCGCTTGCCATTTGCATTGCGTGATCCCCCTTGGGCGACATAAGTAAGGGTCTTGTCAGCATCTCGAGTCTCGTCCTCAAGGATGACATGCTGTGAAACATCAGAAAAGTTTTTGATGTTTTCACTGTGGGTCAATATCTGTTTCATATTGGCCCATGAGGCATAAAGGGACCTTATGACAGCTCTGACTTGCTGCTCATCTGTGAGCGCATGGCCAGCATCCCTCAGCTTACCAATCATATTGGACATCACCCTTAGATGTTCACTCATTGTATGCTTAGGGTCTTTTGTGTACTCCTCAAACTTAATCACAAGGCTACGAAGCCGCGTAGTTGAGGTTCCACCAAAAGAGAACTTGAGCTGCTCCCATAAAGCTTTGCAAGTTGGAAGTTCATCATACTGCCCGATTAGATCATTTTGCAAGCTGCTCAACAAGGTGTAGCGCGCACTACGATCTTTCTGATTCCATTTCTGGTAGGCAGTGTGGTCTCTTAGGGGTTGCGCCTCAGTTGGCGCGACCATCTCCTTGGTCAAGTGCTCCTCGAGCTCTTGTTCGTTCAGCATGAATTTCATCTTTTTGTGCCAAACGTCATAATTATCTTCGTTAAGTTTTTCACCCTTAACGAGATCAACTATGACATTCTTGGTGGCCATTATATTCACTACATTAGATTGTGCAAGGAAAAGACATTAATTATACATCCTTCTATTTATTTCAAAAAATTCAAATGAAAAACATAATCCTTCCTCACATCATGAAATCAAAAATTTGCTAAGCTCGTAATCATCTCCCATGTATGTGAGTTGGGAAAAATATTTTTCAAGTAATTTTTTGCAATAAATTTCATCATTATATAAGCCACAATATAATAAATCATCCACATGATAATTTAGAATAATATAAAATTGCACCATGCAATAAAGTGTGCAAGGACTCCATTGAGCTCTATTGGCATTCTAATAACTTATGCTAAGAAAATTCTAGCTTGAATAATGTGCGTGCGAAATTACATCCCCGTACAAGGCTTTCTGAAAATATACAGGAAAATAGTATAATACAACATTTTTGAGAATCCTACTATAAACTACTCTAATAAAACAAATGGAGATGCCGCACAACACATTATTCTCAAAAGAATTTTTTTAAAACAAGAGTAAACACATTAAACATAAGTTCTTTAGAATGCAAATCTAATATCCATCCATTTAACCTAAAACTAGCATGCTCAAATAACAAGTTAAAGGTAATAAAATGGATGAATAGGCCACATTCTCCTTCCAAGAAAAACGGGCGTGAAGGCCTTGAAATTAGGTTTTTAAAAAAAATGTTGGCTTACCAAAAGCCCAACAAATATACTTTAACAAAAATATTTAAACCATAATTTTAATCAAGGTAAATAATAAAAAATAATTCATCTATGTCATATAGCTCTCCAAAAAATATTTGTTTTGCCCACGAAGTGCAAAAATTAATATTTACACATTATTCGTATTTTTAGGACCCCAAAAGTACCACAAAAATACTCCCAAACAGCCCAAAAATGAGAGATAAATTTTTTAAAAGATGACAAACAGTAAATTTAACCCTAAAATACCCTCTAGAATTAAAGAAAAATTTTGTGTGCATCAAAACAAAATTTTAAAGCTAATTTCTCTAGAAAAAGTCATTTAAAAAATTAAACAGAACACACACAGAGGGTATTGAGGTAAATTTAACATCACTTAAAAATTATAGAAGCATAGAAAACACTCCACTCGCCGGTGGTGGGGTCAAAATCTTCTGGAAACCACCTTCACGCGCTGCCTTGCACGTGGGGCAGCGTCTGGGATTTTTTTTAACAGGCGCGTGTGTGACACGCGTACGCGTGTGTCACGCGAGCGCGTGGGCATGCGTGGAATCATCTTGGCTTGCGCGCATGGCACGCGTGGCGCACGTTCCAGCAGCCTCTTCTGGAGAGTGGACGCGCGTGGCGGCTTGTGAGGGCGCGGCTTGGCGTGTGTGGCGGGTGCACGGCTGCCTTTGCGTGTGGCGCGCGCCTGCGGCTCGGCATAAGCTCGTGGCGAGCATGGGTATACTGTTCATCTTCATTGAAAAAACCCTAATTTTCACAGCCGCCGCCATGTCGCGATGCCAACTTTTAAAGGCCATATCTCTTTCGTTTTTGGCCAAATAATGTCTGCCATATATCGTTGGAAAGCTTATATGATATAGATTAATTATGTACACCAACCGATCATGATAAAATTTAATATCATGCTCCGAATTTGAGTCCAAAAACTAAAAAAAAAATCACAGTTTTCTTGAAAAATAAAATCGTGATTTCTTACAGACCATGAATCTAATAATCACGAAATTTTATGGAGTTCATCCTCAACTATAGGAGAACAAAAGCTTATAATTATTTTTTAGAAAACATGCTCAATAAATTTTGAATTTTTGTAATGGGTCTCAATCATGTATTCGGAAAAAATCGCAACATGCACATAATTATACTAGCATGTTAAAGGCGAATCAACAAGTAATCATGCTCTGATACCAATGTTGAAATTAAAACAAATAATGCACTACCACGTAACACGTAGTGGGAAACATACCGTATGAAGTCTCCGAATATTCCGACGATGGATCCTTGTTGTTACGAACCTCCAACATGCTTGATCTTTTTTGTAGGTACGAAAACGGTTACTAGAGTCGAGTTCTTCGTCCACGAACCAAATCTTAGAGCTTGGTGATTGCTCTAGAGAGAGGGATTGTCTTGCGACTTATTGTTCGTCACTTCTATATTTATTGGGATATCTCTAGTCTTTATATAGAGATAGTATTTAGAGACAGACTTTACCTCAAACACTTAGGAGATAAAGATGTATTTATCTCAAGCACCTATGAGATAAATATTGTATTTACCACAAACACTTAGGAGATAAATATCTTCTAAATAACTGTAATTATCCAAACTAACAAATACACATTATCTGTTAGTAGGCGGATAATGAGTCCACTGACCCAATTTATTAACACCAACCAAGACATGTTGGCTTCTTCTTGAGAAAATGGTGTAAAGTTCACACAAGCCACCATCGTTCCTATGGACCCCATAACAAACCTTGGAACACTCTGATTGCTTTTTTACTCTTACAAATTTGGCATTGCAGTAATAAATTAGCGTGTCTAAATGAAAACTTTCCTTATGCTTGAGGGTTTCTAAAGGAAGCCTCTACTTTAGCTCGGGATTACCTATTCTTTATTAACTACGAAGACCGAGTTCGAATAGGCAAAAAGACCGCTATTATAGGTTTGAAACTACCACCTCAAAATTGGATAAAAATTAACACCGATGGAAGGGCTCATCCCAAATTAACATGGTGGGAGTGGCGAACCTAATCCAGGACCATGAGGCTTAGACCGCTCAATCAAAAGGTGATGCTCTCGACACCTACGGACCACTGGTAGCCATGCAGCGGAATGGTGGGCTGTTCGCAACGGACTAGAACTATCCTGGAGCAAGGAACTAAAAGATAAAGGTTGATGATCAATGCATTTTCAAGTTAATGGACTATGATGAAAGGCCTCCCCCCCCCCCCCCCCAAACCCCCTCTATTAAGAAATTGGTTCTTGATTGCAGGGCACAACTTAAGCCCACGTGGCAAGTGCCAACCACTCATGTACATAGAAAAACTAACTTTTGCGCGACTTTATAGCAAAACGACTTAGTCAATTAGTAAAATGGATACCAGTGTTGGAACCATGCGTCAATTTTTTTTTTGTTACCCTTCCTGTACTTTGATGCTAGTAGGAGAGCCACCCTATGTTGTGTGGCTCAACTTGACAATTACATACTCCCTCCGTCCTACATAAATTGGTCATTGCAAATTAAGAAAGATTTATAAGTACTTTTACATATTTAAATATTCAAATTTTACACTTTTTACACTTTTAAATCTCCATATTAAAAAAGATTCTGTAAATACTTTTTACATTTTTTTATTCTATTTCTTTCAACACATTAAAATCTCATCATCTCATTTTATCTCTCTAGGCCCACTTTTTTATTCATTTCTTTCTCCACATTTAACACTCCACTAACCAATTTTCTCTCTTCTGACCCACTTTCTTCTCTTTAAAGGATAAAAATAAAAAACACACACATTATATCACTTTAATTATAATCTGCGTGAAATAAAAAGTTAATCAAATTATGTGGGACATAATGAATAATACTTTTCTTTGTTCTTCCAAAGAAAGAAAATAAACACAAACATTCCTTTGGGAAATATCCCCTTCTCCACCTTTTCCATTCTTCTTTTTTGTTGCTGAAAAAATTGACGAAAACAATTCGAAAGTGACCCTCTTGAAAATCAAGCATGAGGGTTGCTCCTAAATGAACCGAGAGCTTTAACCGCTCCTGCCCTCAGGATGAATTGATGGTAGAAGGCTGCCATTGAAGGGTCCAACCCAGAAGATCCACTGTAAACAAAAGGAGGAAAAACAGAATGTTAGGGAAATATGCACGCATCAATCACAACGAGTCGATAGGTTTTAGAAGTGCTTTGCGAGATTACTTACGTGGTCATCCCAGGCTTTGGCCTGGTTGTACATCACAGCAGCTCCAAAACTCCTTGCAGGGTTAATGCCGGTGCCGGTGATAGGGATGGTGGCCAAGTGAACCATGAACACCGCGAATCCGATGGGGAGAGGTGCCAATACCTTGGGTACAATATTGTACGCAAAAATGATATTAATACCAGTACAACACAAAAATGATGATTTGCGTTATGCAAAAGAATCCTAGTCTTAAGATCTATATAGACTGAGCTAATCGATGTCTGCCAATACTTTTAAGTAACAGTTTCCAATAACATTGAAGAAAGAAAGAGAACAATAAAAGCCAAGTAATGTTCAATAATATGATCCAAACTGTTCTTAAGCCGGAGAAAGATGCACAAAATTTACCTCCTAAAAACAAACAAAAAAGCCGATTCATGCTGGACAATAAGTCTGCAAGATTTAGACCAGTACTTTATTTGAGGAAAGACAGCAGAAAGGGAGGTGAGGTGGTCCACATCAAGCACTTAGGGTTTGTAGAAAACAACAACTCAATGCCCTCTCTCTGTGACCACAGCCACAGACCTGCTACCTATCAGCTTCTTCAGACAATCACGCATGCTAGCAACTAGCAAGTAGTGATCCTTCGTATCAAGCTTTCTACTTGAATACAGTTCCAAATTATTTCAAGATCCAAACAAATCAAGTAGATATTTAATGTGAGTTCCACACAAAATCACTAATTGTGCGAAATCAGAGTCCCCATATTTATTGTGAGTTCTTCATACCCTAGTACACTCAAAAAATGGCATGGCACAGGGGCACCAAAGATGGTCGCTTAATAATGACTACTATGACATACTTGAAAAGTTCTTAATTGGTTATGCCTTGAACTAGAATGGAACAGTTTTCAACCGGCTGTTTACTCTTTTTCCAAAGAAAACAAAATTATATGTGACCTTTAATGTGCATGACAAGAATGGTCACAGCCCAACCAAGATGGTGCAGCTAATTAGCTCAAGTTGGGTACTGTCCAAGAGAACTTTTCAAACGCAAAAGCAGTTACTTCTTGACGTGTTTTCATAGAAATTGTTGACATGTTTGAACGTCTCATAAACGCATTTTTCTGCGTCTAAACAAAGAACAGTCAACTAATATTGGAGTTTCAAAATTTAGGTCGGAGGGATGTCATGAGGGAGCTTACAGGAACATGGGAGTCTCTGGCGTTTCTCTTGGGATCGGTGGCGGAGAATACAGTGTACACAAGGACGAATGTCCCGATGATCTCGGCGGCCAATCCAACGCCTATGCTGTAGCCGACGTTCAACTCGTTAGCCCCGCCACCGTACCTATTGTAGTAGGGCTTCTGGATGGCCTTCACGAGCCCAACGCCGCAGATGGCACCCAAACACTGAGCCACCATGTACACCACTGCTCGGATCAACGACACCTTCCGAGCCAGGAACAGACCAAAGGTCACCGCTGGGTTTATGTGACCCCCTGCACGTACCCAACTCGTTAGTCCATCGCTTTTGGTAGTAAAAAATATTTCTTCATTTTCAAGAACAAAACCCAAAAAAGAAAAAACGTATGTTAACCTTCTTTCCCAAGTTATTTATACAACTCGTCTTTAAAAATACTAATAATTTCAAAATCTTGTTGTTTGCCTTGTTGAAAATAGAAAGGAAAAAATGAATTTTACTCCTGGATGACGAACAACTTTTAAAACAGATAAGAAAATAAAAGCAGAAAATCAAAACATAAAAAAAATGTTAAACTTTTCAAAGAAATTCCTATGCACCACTTCTAAATTTAAATTTTTTTATCAGTTGAAAGGTATTTTCTTGGGACTGCATAGCATTTCACCATGAATAAAATAACAACCACAAGTGCATGTACTTTTTAGAAAATATTTTGACACAATTCATTCTCCCAAAAATATTCAGAAAAATCTGAGAGAGATAAAGAGAGAGAGAGTGAGGGAGTGAAACCCACCAGAGATACCGGCGGTGCAGTAGACAAGCACGAAGATCATGCCACCAAAGGCCCAAGCTATGCCAAGAATTCCGACACCGCCACACGGGTCGGAGTTCTTGGACGGGTCGGTCTGGCTCTTGTACCCGATCACGGTCAAGACCGTAATGTAAAGGAAGAGAAGCGTGGCAATGAACTCGGCGATGAGAGCCCTGTAAAATGACCACTTTGTCAACTCTTCGGGGTCGAACAACGCCGGCGGCGGCTGGTCCTGGTTGTCCTTGGCCGAGAAAGTCCCATGCTCAGCTACCCCTACGTCCTTCGCCATGTTTTTCTAGAGATATATAGAGAGAGCAACAGAAGGCTTTATAGAGATAGAGATTGTGGGTGCGTGTGTGTGCAGGACGGCTGGTTTGGAAGTGGGACGGGAGTGAGGGGGGGTTTATATGGGAGAAGGGGTGAGCATTTTCAAGAATTTTTATCGGTTTTTGTTGACTGTATAAATAAAAGTAAGACGGGCTTTGCTATTTTTGTAAGAAATTTTCTTCTCAAACCCCACGAGTGCCGGTTCTCAACACCTCGGTTGCTGTAGCAGCTTTTAGTAACAAAAATAACGGTTATGAAAAGTGTTTTTATTATTGTTGTTAGTGATTATAACAATTTCTTATCATTAAAACACGTATAACAATGTTCAACAAATTAAAGGATCCTTGTCAAGCTCAAGCACATTCTTTAAACTACTGTTTTTTAGCCATGGAAATTTTGTGAGAGATCACGTTTTCAAGACAATTGTAGTTAAATATGAACCTCTAATGAATCTTAGCGATGAATTTGCACCACTTAATGGAAGCATCAAACTTTGACCCATTGGCGGTTTTATGAACCGAATCTTTTCTAAAAAAGCTGAAGTAAAAGGGTCTTTTCAATACTATGGCCGGTCAATCAGTAAACATGTCTAGTAACATTTTTGTTATCATATTCGCACCTATCATTTTATTTTTTTTGTATCGCTAAATAAATACAATTGAAAATCTATAAAAAATTTGAATTATTCCTATATAAAGGACACATCTTCATACACCGTGCCAAAAGTGTCATTTATAGGATTTTAAGCGACTAGAGGAAAATGAACAAAATGGATGACTTGCTATGTTAATAACAAAAACGACTGCAGAAACTGAATTGAGAATTGCTATAATTGATTAGGATTACGTACAGGGAACAAATGTCGTTAGTGACAGAAAGATTTTTATGCTAAACATTTACAGGAAAAGAAACGACAAGTTCAAATCCTCCATGAGTTTATCAATCGTCTTAAGTTGATCAATAATACTTGTTTATTCCTTCCTTATTTGTCGACACGTATTTCTCACCACAATCTAAGATAGTGTGGATATGCAAAGGGAGGGACTGTTCTTATCTCCTAATAAGCTAATATTCAACCTTATTTTTCGCTAAAGAGTTAACTCCTGTTACTAGAGTTAATTTCTAGCGTAAAAAAGTATACAAATGAGTGAAAATAGCATTTTCTTGTCCAAAAGAATAAACTTTGGCTCCTATTCAGGTTGTAGTAATCTTCCTCCAATCCCGTATCTAGTGATAATTAATAGTCGCTAAATATTTCTAATGACTTTTCTTCTAATACTTTTAACGATCATTACTAGCAGCACTTTTTTAGCATTACTAAATAAAAGTCACTAAAAATATCTAGAAACAATTGATTGTCGCTATATACGGGATAGGAGGAATATTCTTCCAACCGGGATAGCAGGTATTAGTACACCATCACATAGGCTGGTTTCTATTAATCTCTACAATATTGAGCTGAGAAAACAACTACGAAAAAGAAATGCTTTAACTTAAAAAACATCTTCTTTAAGGGAAGGGAGGAGTAATTTTAAACCTTATACAGTCAGTAGTCCATAGAGAGCTAAGTTCATTAATTAGTCATTTTCATCTGCGCACCGCAACAAGATTCTCCCTCTTTTTTTGCTCTATATATATATATATATATATATATATATATATATATATATATATGTGTGTGTGTGAAAGAGAGAGAGAGAGGGAGGGGGAGAAAGAGAGAGAGAGTTATGAATATCTCTACCAAACAAACTTTAGCTCCTACCCCGGTTGTGAGAATCTTCCTCCAATTTCGTGCATAATAACAACTAATAGTCGTTAAATATTTTTAGTGACTTTTTCTAACACTTTTAGCCACAATTATTAGCAACACTTTTTAAGCATCACTAAATAAAAGTCACTAAAAATATATTGAAACGATTGATGGGTAGGAAGAAGATTCCTTCAAGCGGGATAGCAGTCAACTTCTTTTAATTTCTACCTATATTAAACCAATATAAGATGGAGGGCTAATCCATTTTGTTTAAGTTTGGTATCTAGTTCATTAATTAGTCATTTTCATGTACGTACCGCAACAAGATTCTCCCTCTTTTTTTTTTTTTTTTTCAGTATTTGTGAAAGAGAGGGAGAGAAAGAGGGATATAAAGATGAGAAACTTTGGCTTCTACCCGGGTAGCAACAATCTTCCTCTAATTTCGTGTATAATGACAATTAATATTGGCTAAATATTTTTATTAGCTTTTATTCTAACACTTTTAGCGATAATTATCGGCAGTACTTTTTAGTATCACTAAATAAAAGTCATTAAAAATGTTTGACAACGATTGATTGTCACTATATAGGAGATATGAGGAAAATTCCTCTAATCGGAGTAACATCCATTTTTTTTTCATTTCTACCTATAATATACCTAGATAAGACGGAGGGTTAATCCATTTTGTTTAAGTTTGGTATCCAGTTCACAAGTCTAAGTATATAAAAGATTAGTCAATCAAGTTTTAAAATTAATCTCAATTTTTATGTTCAATCAGGACGAGACCCTAATAAATTTAGAAATATTTCATATAAAATTTAGCTTAATTTTTACCTCTAAAAAGAAAGCGAAGAAAATCCAATCGGCTAGCATTAGGCAAGTTGATTGCACTGATGCTTCTCGATGATCATATATAAAGTTATCTTAAATAAGTTGGAAGGAGGAATATTACATTATTATTATAATATAAAATTAAAAAAAAAATTTGGCTTGTTCAAACTCCTAAGTGTTATAAAGCACATTGTCCTGGGACACGTAGAAGTCCTTTCTTTTCAGCATTTTATCTCGAGATGGTGGGCTCTTTGAGATGGTCTCACTCTCGCGTGGCAAAACAATCATAGACAGGTTATTTTTGGATGTCGACAACATAAGTGTGGTCCAATTGTTGCTAAATTATAAACCTCCGCCTGTTATTTGACACTTTAATTCTTGATTGCAGGGCTTTACTTAAATATTCTTGGCAGGTTCTTATTTCTCACGTCTATCGAGAAACAAACTTTTGTGCGGATCAAATGGTTAAGCAAACAGGGGAAAGTACAAGAAATAAGGGTTTTAGCGACAAAGATATCCATCTTTAAAAGCATAGCATCCGTCGCTCAATGCTTTTAGCGACGGCTTTAGCGATAGACACCCCATCACTAAAAGTCACTCGTATAAAAACCCGTCGCTAAAACTTTTGCGACGGAATTTCAAAATCCATCGCCTAATATTGGACTTTAGCGACAGATTCTTTTATACATTAGCGAGCTAATTTGCTGTCGCTAAATGTATTTTTCGTATTTTAATTTATTTTGTTAAATATTTAGCGACGAAATATTTTTTTTAGCGACAGATATTCATTCGCTAAAGGTTCACTTTTTAGCGATGGATTTTTCATTGCTAAAAGTAGAGCTTTAGGGATACTCTTAGCGATAAAATAAATTTGTCACTAAAAATCATTTTTTTTTATTTTTTTAGTGCCCAAACCTGTAATTACAAATTCAAGTTCTCAACAACAAGACATAATCCCCCAAATTCACATTAGGATTAAATAATTTCTGATCCATCAACAATTGTTTAACCCTAAAATTAACACAAAACAACTATATAACTTTGAAAAATATTTACTATAATAAAAAATAAAATGTACATATAGTTCAGGAGGTCACGGGAATTGGATACAACAGATTAGGGGAGGGGATGGAAGTACAAGCCGGGAGGGCACGAGAGCGGAAGGGGAGTACAAGCTGGGAGGGCACGAGAGGGGGCTCATCAGGGGTTGTCGAGTCCCGGATCTGAATCCTGTTGATTCGGAGCCGGCTCGGCATGTCCAGCAGCAGTGCCCTGCTAATCCTGCGCCCTGATCATCCTGAACACCTCCATAATAATAGATTAGGGGAGGGGAGGGAAGTACAAGCCAGGAGGGCACGAGAGCAGAAGGGGAGTACAAGCAGGGAGGGCACGAAAGGGGGCTTATCAGGGGTTGCCGAGTCCCAGATCTGGATCCTGCTGATCTGAAGTTGCTTGACATGTCCAGCAGCAGTGCCTTGCTGATCCTACTCTCTAATCATCTTGAACACCTCTATAGCAAGGCTGCAAATCTTGTCCTCATCTAACGGATGCTGCATAGCCAGTGCCTGTGTCTGTGAAGGGGCAGTGGGGAGTGGGGACGTTCCTATCATGGCCTGTGCAGTCGTGCTAGGCAGGCTGCGTATGCGGCCTTTCGGCCGATTGACGACCTCTGGTGTATCCAACCATTACTTCAATGCCCCAGTATTCGTACCCGTACTTGTGGATGCTGATGATGGTCCGGACTGCTACTCAGACCCTCTAAGTTGTTCATACGAGGCCTGCAAAAACAATGATTTAAAAATATAATAGGGTAGTAACGCAAAAAATATTGAATACAAAGACAAAAATTTAACAAATTGACTCGAACTTACATCGATCCGTAGAGCAATATCTGAAACATAATCCCCACCTGTTGCGCCTTGTCCTTCTTCCTCGTGTGCGTCTGATTATACTTCAAAGTTATTACCTCATCCTCCTCCAGGTATGGGTGCTCAACCGCATTCTTTTGTTGGATGACGTCGTGTGCCACTGACCCCCCGTGTGTGCCGGATCTTTCTCATGTCTGTTCTAGGCCCCACTCCTACTCTTGGCGTCCCAGCCTGGATCAGTATCGCATCGATCAACCATCTGCCCCTATACTGAATGAGATATCCAATGTGGGGGGATATTTCTTTAACTCCTGCAATGGGGCACCCTCGGGCAGCATTTTCTTCGCCCGGTCCCATGCGTCGTGCAGCCACCAGCGATAATTCTTCCCAATATAGGCAAAAAAATGCTAGCCGTCCCAGCGCTTGCTGCTCAGGCAAGTCAAACGCAAACCCCTTCAGCAAGGCATCCAATTACACAAATTAATTTAAAAACTTCATTCTAATTATTCAAATACTATTGCAGACAAATATAGTTAATTGTACTTGCCACTCTTCCAACAGAGACTCCCTTCTCCTGACATTCCAGTCCTTCCAGTACAGTCGTAGCTCATATAATTAAACAAACACTATCACAGACAAAAGTAGTTAATCGTACAAAATTATATAAAGAATGAAAATTGATATAACGAAGTCTATCAATTAGAACTAAATTACAAATATGCTAGAAAGCATCGACACCTCATATAAGTCGAGGTATGGTGTCCGACACCTCGACACCTCACCGACACCTCCGGACACGCATCCGACACCTCTCAGCGGTGTCTGACGATATTGATTTATTTTTTAGTTACCGGACACAGTGTTGGACACCTCTTGAAGAGGTGTCCCAAGTATAAAGCAAAATATGACATTTTGGTGTCGGCGACTGGACGTGGTGTCCGTATCCGCGCTACCTAACAGATATCTCAATCCAATTGGGTCTCATCCTCCATTAACAATCTCAATTCTCAATGCTCAATGCATAGTCAACAATCTCAATTCTCAAATGTTGAATGCACAGTTAACAAAATTATGTAAAGAATGAAAATTGATATAAAGAAGTCTAACAATTAGAACTGTCGATTACAAGGCAGATAGAGAACCATACACAGTTAAGCAGATCAGCATCAAATAATTTGGATTTTTATACCTTAGGATAGTCGGCATGAGGAACTGAGGTGCCTCTTTTATCAAAAGTCTTGGTCTTTTAATTTTCAAAGTTTTACATAAAGTTATAACTTAAGGTATTTCGAATAAACTACGATCTTCAATTTGACATTACCATTTAGGAAAAAGTTTAAAACTAACAGAATACATTCCCAGGGTTTACAAAGTTGTTTGATTGTTATTTATTGCTAACTTACCATAAATTTGAATTCTTTTGTTTCTTTGACGGTAGGGCATAAATCTCGGGTCAATTTGCATCAATTAAGATATAAGTCTTCTCTTCGAACAATCTTAAGGACGTATCTGGCACACTGGTCTAGTACATTCAGGAAAATAAGTTTCCCTAAATGGTGGGCCCAAGGTTTAAACCTAGAATCGCAATAAAGACAACAAACCTCCTTGACCACTAAGCCATTCCCTTAGGGTTAATTGATGTATCTTTACATTTTTCTCAACTGATAATAATGACAATATAACATTATATTATTGTATTCGCCTAAAGGTTTCTATTGCCTCTTGGTTTTCTGCCAATTGACAAGAGAAAGTTTGTCCCAATGGTTTTGATAAAATTCAAATTTTATGTCGATCATAGAGGAGCAAACTTAGACTAGACACTCTATTGTGTACAATACGCACTAAGCCGACTGCTCGATAATTTTTGGTAGAATTGAAGTTTGGATTCATTTTGTATGTTTATTCATTTTTTTTCTTTCTGTATAGCGCATTTACAGTTCCAAACTTCAATTATTCCTATGAAATTCAAGCTGCAAGTTTCAATCATATCTGCTTCTACTAACATGTACGCAAAAATGTATAAAAAGGGCAAGTAGCAGTTAGGGCTGTAAATGAACCGAGTTGTTCACGAACAGCTCGCGGTTCGTTCCTTTCAGAACTCGTTCATGTTCGTTTGTATAATATATGAACCGAACACGGATATCATTTTAAAGCTCATTCATTAAACAAGCCGAGCATCCACACGCAAGAATAGACGGCCAGATCGCGCGCCACAACAACAATTTGTTTACCAACGATAAATTATCGTCAGATACATTATGTTGCGGACGGTCAAATCGTAATGGATCACGACCATATATATATATATATATATATATATATATATATATATAACTAAGCCCAATTAATAAGATACCCATACTATTCCTAAATGCAGGCCAAACCATTACAACTAGAAATGTAACGACTCGAGTCGTCAATCACCCAATTCAATATTTTCAAACAAAATCACAACGCATTCCCAATCAGATTACAGGACTCAAGTGGCTGATATTATATTTTCAGCACAAGTACAAATAATCCCAAGTTTGATTACAAGACCTACAAATAAGTTCCAAGATTTCTAAACTCCAAAATTACAAGTTCCGTTCACATTCCCGCTGGAAGCACGAGGTGGCAAAATAAGGATGTGCTACCTAACAAGCATGACAATGCTAACCAAAGCACGACAAAGCTCGAAGCATGAAGTGGCAAAACAAGGATGTGCCACCTAACAAGCACGACAAGGCTAAGGAAAGCACGACGTGTCACAATACTATGTTGACACGTCACAAGCATGACAATGATAGGTAGCATGAAGTGTCGATCAGAGAAGTAATCAACACTGAGTCCTCAATAAGCACGAGGTGTCACGATTGTGCGAAGACACCTAACAAGCATGACAATGTCAATCCTAATGTCACTTAATTAAAATCATCATTATTTTTTTTGCTCAATCGAACACGTAATATTTGAGCACCTTTAAAATTTTGGGGTGTTACATTCTTCCCTCCTTAAAAGAATTTCGTCCGCAAAATTCACCAACCTCAAATATGAATCAACAACTTCAAAATTCAGCTTATAATTATCTCAAGGCTAAGGAACCTATCCTGGCTTATGCTAACCTAAGCAATTCAAGCCTAGGTATCGCTCTGACACCAACTATGACGACCCGACTCGTCAATCACCCAATTTAATATTTTCAAAACAAAATCGCAACGCATTCCCAATCAGATTACAGGACCCAAGCGGCTGATATTATATCTTCAACACAAGTACAAATAATCCCAAGTCGGATTACAAGACCTACAAATAAGTTTCAAGATTTTTAAACTCCAAAATTGCAAGTCCCGTTCACATCCTCGCTTGAACGTGCTCATCAAAATAATCATCTGCATCGGAGAGGTAAATGATTGGGGGGGGGGGTGAGCCGGTTAGCCCAGTAAGTGGAATAATCATAGCACCATAGGATTAGAATCAAACGCGCTAAACAATTCAACATCAGTCAATATATTTGATAGTCAAACCGTCAACACAACCGTGGCTTAGTACCCCGAACAATTAGTAAATCAATTCAATATCCAGGTTGCACATAACACTTCAGCATCTTGCTTTCCGTATCCTTAAAGGGATCCGCGAAAGCTCAACTGTATCATAGCATACCATGCACAAAAACAATCACTGGAGCACTGTTATTGATCAAAAGTACTTAAGCCACGTCCCGAAAACATATTTCAAAAACAAGATATTTACCAACCTCCAAAACAAAGTATTTCAGTAAGATTTCAGAACAACAGTGTTTAGGATTACGAGGAACGTTAAGAAATACCCACGTGGTATAAAAGAATAGTGATATGTAATTCCCCTTACCTAAATCACTAAGAATCCACTTATACTATTGCTTGCAATCAGGCCCTATGATTCATTTTTCATCTTTTCTCACTTTTTAGCTGTCTACCTACTGATAAAAGTCAAAGATAAAATAACTTGAAAAGATCAAGGGCCTATTTATAGAAATTTCTGAAAAGCACGAGGTGTAAAGAAACACGACGTGGCGAGACAAGGTTATGCCACCTAGCAAGCACGAGGTGGCAAAATAAGGAAGTGCCATCTAACAAGAACGAAATGCTAACCAAAGCATGACAAAGCTCGAAGCACGAGGTGGCAAAACAAGGATGTGCCACCTAACAAGAACGACAAGGCTAAGGAAAGCACGACGTGTCACAATATTATGTTGATACATCACAAGCATGACAATGATAGGTAGCATGAAGTGTCGATCAGAGAAGTGTCGCAATACTATGTTGATACGTCAGAAGCACAACAAGGCTAAGGAAAGCACGACGTGTCGCAATACTATGGTGATACGTCATAAGCATGACAATGATAGGTAGCATGAAGTGTCGATCAGAGAAGTAATCAACACTGAGTCCTCAATAAGCATGAGGTGTCACGATTGTGCGAAGACACCTAACAAGCACGACAATGTCAATCCTAATTGTCACTTAAAATCATCATTAATTTTTTTCCTCAATCCAACAAGTAATATTTGAGCACTTCTAAAATTTTGGGGTGTTACAAGAAAGCCCAAAATCTTAGCCCAACTTGTCTACCTACCCATCTTGGAAACCCTGACATAAATTTTAATTTCTCTCAAGTCAGTCGCATATCATCTGTTCCAGGTCCTTCTTTCTCTTCTTCTTCAGTCTTCACACGGTTCTTCTCCCTCTGTCTTAATCTCTTTCTCTCCTACACAGATGCAGGGTCTTCGGCATATAATGGAAGATCGAAGACACACTGGCACCCGCCCTCTCTTTCTTACTCTCATGGCCGCACTTCTCTTTCTCACTCTTAGGCATGCACATCTCTCTCGATCAGATCTATAGATCTGAGATGTTCTGCAGCTCTGAATCTCCAATCTTGTAAAGCTTCAGAAATCGGTCGATTTCTTCTCCTTCTTCGGTCGGTGATTCAGTTTGCTTTTTTTTAGATAAACGAGCCGCGCCGAGCGCAAGTTTTGCGTTAACGAACTCGAGCCAAGTTTAAACATCCATGTCAGCCTCATAAACGATCACGAGCCGAGCTCAAACATCCGAGAAAATATGCGAACCGAGCTCGAACACACCCTCGTTCGGCTCGAACTCAGTTCGTATACAGCCCTAGTAGCAGGTGTGACCAAAATGCAAGTGGTTTGATGATTAAAATTATATTCCCTATTTACTTCTCAATTATTACTTTTAACTGCAAATCTAGTTATCAACCAGCTAACCACTTGGTGGTAAAAAGTAGGGAACACTTATTTCACACCCTAATATGCCTTTTTTATAACTCATTTTAGCACATAGTTGTCCACTAAAGACCAAATATTATATTTTTGAGCAACAAATGAGATGTGAACAACCTAAAGTTTTGAAAATAAACTTTCACCAAATTCCAAATATTTTGTGTTTGCAACGAAAGATTTATATACTTGCATGTGATGGCATTGCTGCCCACTTCAAAGAGATTTTATCTTGAACAAGATATACCGGTGTTAAGTGGTATCAAACAATTAATTCAGGAAAAAAGATCTATGTTTTTATATTTGCAGTAAATTACAAGATTTTTATTGAATAAAATGAAACTTATTACAAGTACTAAATAAACTTCAATTGAACCCTCTAGGATATCTAGCATGGCGGTCGTACAGTCTCAACACTTCAAATTCATGACTAATTGCACAAATGAAGCTTTCAAGGATAGAGAAAATTATATACAAAATTGTTTCAAGTATATACGGAAAATTATGCACAAAATTGTTGGGAATAAAAAATTAAAACAGTGGACTTACTTTCTAATAAAAACACAGGTAATAATGACGGCGGCAGTGGAGGGCAGCGGCGTTGGTGGCGCGGTGGCGCGGTGGCAGTAGAGAACTTGGTGGCGCGGCGTCAGGGGGAGGACGGGGATGTCACCAGAAGTGGGTCACCGTGGAGGGGGATCGCTGGAGGTGAGAATGGCAGTGGGCGGGTGAGAGAAGATTTTCAAAGAGAGAAATGGGGAGAGAGAAAGAAACCATATTTGGGTGTTTATATCGAGGACCTTTAACAACGAAATTATCCCGTTGCTAAAAGTCTATTGGTGAAAGACATATTTATTACGTCTTTTACTAACAGAATTTTTAACGACGGTATCACTCTATAGCTTAATTTTTTTTATTTTATTAAAAACCCTCAAAAAAACTAATTTTGTAGAAAACAATTTAGCGGCGGTATTTCTATCGCTAGAAGACCACCGACAAAAGTCGTCAGCAAATACTTTTGTCGATGGTTGTTTCCGTCGGTAATAGTATTTAAAGATGAATTTTTACCGACAGAACTAGGGTTATTTAGCGATGGAATTTCTTCTGTCGCTAAAAATCCGTAGCAAAAAAAATATTTTCTTGTAGTGTGATCAGCAGAATGCATACCATATATGGCAGCACGAGCCAATTTTTTTGTTAAATCTACTACAAAATGATATTAATGGGAGAGTCAGCACACGTTGTGTGACTCAAGCTTTATCTTGATGAACTAAAATCACCCTTTTCTCAATTTATCTCTCTCGGATCCTTCTCGCAAAGAGGTGCTATTAGCATGTGACTTCTCTCTTTATAAAGAGAAGTTGAAGACGGTACCCCCGTTATATTGCATACATTTGTCGGTAAATGACTAAATTTGCCATAAACATATGATTTTTCACTTAATTCCTAATAGCGCATGCATTAATCTGCAGTTTTGTTGTGTTTATACCCAAAAAAAACTATAAATTATTGGCTTAGTCAAGGCTAATAAGTACATTTGAAGGTATCAAGAATGTCAAGTAATCAGTGGATGAGAAGTCGGTATGTCAACGAGTATTCGCTTAAGGCTGATATATTTGGACAAGTTGGTGATTGTCAAATCAAACTGTCAAATCGAAGATAACAATGACTATACCCCCATGACAAGGTCTAAGCATGTGCAAGACACACACCTCCTTCACATAGGATTTAAAAGTCATGTTATGCCACGTGTCGTATAGTAAGGAGTTGTAATAAATGTGATAAAGAGGTGGATGAAAGTTTAGTCAAGGTAAAATGAGGTCTGCACATTCCTAACACCTGGTAATGACAGATCAAATGAAAGAAGCTTAGCATGAACATAAAGATAAAATGGGCATTTTTGGACATGCGGTTGCTCTGGATTGGATTGTCCTATACATAGAAGCTTAGTGTTAACATATCAATAAACCCGACATGCCTAAAACGCATGTAAGCTCCATAATGGATTGACCAGATGCCTAATGATTACAACTTAGTTATAGAATATTGACTAAATTAAGTCTCTTCTGCACCAAGTATACATTATCATATAGTTTACGTTATCACACTCTTGTTTATCTTAAATAAATAAGTTTGCCTTAAGTTAAGGAAGAATATTAATACACCAATTATTTGTCTTAGTCACACATTCCTCAAATTAAAATCCTTGAATTAAGTGCTTTTTACTTTGGGGTTGTTACTATTTCACTGTATTGCTCAATTTGAAACACTATGAAGGTAAACCATCTTTATTCATTATATTATTTTATGCTTAAGTAAGAGTAAGAGTACATGAGGTAGGGGTAGCAGTAACTTAAATAACACTAAAAGTTTCTAAAGTATTATGCAAAAAGAACTTTGCAAAATGTTCTCAAGTTCTCATTGATTGTTTAATTAAGTCAGATTAGACACGTTCCTACCAATCGTCAGGGCGTTAAAATCATTTGAGAGTTGGGTTCCTCATGTTGTCCAGTTAGGAACCTGGGATGCCTGCGCACCTCACATAAAACTCGCACATTTACACACTGCAATGTGCTTAAGCGTTTCAAAGGCAAGAACTTGTTGTAAATTGAATGAGATGAATTTCGGTGCAAAATCAGTCTCCTCATTGAGTAACAAGTTTTTTTACGTCAACGCTGTTCAAAACTTGTCAGAATCTCGAGTCTCGCAATGATATGTATCAAAGATTATTAGTTTCAATCATCTAAAATTTTTAAATATATTTCAGAAAATAATGTTCTCAAATTTAACAGTTTTGTGCAGTCCACTCAATTGTTAGAAATCATACACTATTTGTTCACATATATTTAGGCAATAATATTGCAAGAAAAAATAAAACGTTGTATCTTTAGTAACACGTGGAAAATAATGTCCAGGGAAACGAAGAAGTCGCTATCAAGGAGCTGACGTGGAATCCCGCCATTGGTAGAGTAGGCTAAGAAGACACTGAGATGGGGGACTTTACATCTTCTACACAGCAGAATTCGGACACGTGTAAGCCTACAAACCACACCTTCCCATATTTAAGGGCGGTAAAACTTCTCGGCGCATACACGTGGACTCAGTCGAGTATACATGGCTCACAACCGATTGGCAGTTCGGCTAAAAATACGGAGAAAAGTGGGTCCCGCGGGGGGTCGGTCGTCACAGCTCTTGACAAAGACAGGTCTTTGCGGCATCTATTGCGTTTAGGACAAAAACGTTGCTCAACTTAGAAGGAAAGTTTAGTATATTTTTAATCTATTTTTATCCTAAGTATGATGATATGCTTTAACGTTTTAGAAATAATATTAAATGATCGGGACAATGAGACCAACAAGCTGAATTTGTTGAATATGCCTTGGTTCTCGCCTTAATTTGAAAAGCACTTGATTCATAGTTACACGTTGGTGATAGCATTTTTCTGAACGAAAAAATATTTTTTGTTCGACGTACTAGTAAGTTTCTTAACCGTGCGAGCTTTATTCCCGGTAACTTGACTTTTTGTATATGCTACTATATTAACGAGTTTTAGGCCGTGTTCCAAACAAAAAATGTATAACTAGAAATAAGTTAGCTTGATTTATTTTATAACTCTAACTTTTCTTCTCAGAGTTTAATCTCATGTCTTTTGATTTTACGTTTGATACGTTTTATAAGTTCAGTATCTAGAAAAAGTATTCTATAAACACTTGCGTCAATGTAACGCTGGCAGATGTAAAGTGTTACCATCACCATATTCGCACATTATCTCAAAGTAAGAGTTTCAATGTGTACTTTGGAAGGTAGAAAGAGTTAGTGAGTCGCATCCAACACAATACAAGCTTGGATTTGGTCAGAGGGAGGCTACTATCTAGAGGAACTGGGATCATTTGTTGGAATTTAACACGTTAAAGGTTGCACAATCTGGGGTAGGCCACCCTATAGTTGATCATTGGTAAGACCCGAAGAAGTTGTTTCACTACTCATTGAATGACGACGAGATTAATATTCATTGTGCGGAGCAGCACCTTTCCTTGTGCTTGTGGTCCTACTTCTTTACCTTTATGTGATCTTTATTGGCAACCTAATCATTACCCAAAATAAAAAAACAAGTGCTTCCCAACGGCAACAAGGGTTCGTTTGACAAAATTTTTTTTTTGGTTTTCAGTTTTTAAAAAGTAGCTTAATTTTTTTTTTTTTTTACAAAAACAAGTGGGTGTTTAATAACCTTTTTTTTTTTTGAGTTTTTTTTTTGGTGTTTGGTAACCCTTTTTTATTTTGACTTTTTTTTTGGGTGGTTTGCGGTGGTGGTGGTGGTGGCATAGCGGTGGTTGACAGTGGTGGTGGCCGGCGGTGGTCGCCGGCGGCCGGCGGTGGCGCCGACAGCCGCCGGCGGCAGGAGGTGGCCGCCGGCAGAGGTGGCGCCGACAGTCGCCGGCGGTGGCTGCCGGCGGCCGGAGGTGGCTGCCGGCGGTGGGAGGGTGTTGGTGGTGGTCTCCAAAAAAAAAAACCAAAAGTGAAAAAAAAAACCAGTTTCTGGATTTTTTTTTTTACTCTGCAGTTTAAAAACTGGTTTTTTAAATTGGAGAAGGAAAAAAAAAATGGTTACCAAACGCACTTTTTTTTTTCCAGTTTTCAAAACTGAAAAAAAAAGCTGCGTCAAACGTGGCATAAGTTAGCATGTTTCTATTTTCTTAGAACTTAATCAGAGGGAATTACATTCGCTTTGAAAGATAAAAAGCTACTATTATATTTTGATTAGCAAATTCGTTGTATTTGTTTTTATATTTTTAAATTTGTTAAAAAGATTTTATTTTGAAAATTGTATTGTAACTTAATTTTGTTTTTCGGTAAGCATATTTGACTTTAATATTCATATTAAGTTCAAATATGCACATGTTTTATTTGAACAAAATAAAAATGAAAATTGCACATATAAGAGCACATTTACATAAATAAACAGATAATCATCAAATGAAAAATAATTAACAAGCGTTCCTATTTGAAAAATCATACAGATCAACTATATCAGAAATAAAGAGGAGAGAGACAAGATATGGTGGGCGTCAGAGACGAATAGTGAGGTTCATTGTTTAATTTTGAAAAAAATGGTTGGATTTCGAGAATAAGAGGAGTGAATTTTTTTTTAATTTGGATAGATAAATAAAAAAATCTTATTTTGCTCTAAAAAAACAAATTAGATGAATTTTGCAGTTAAGTAGACAAAATGTAGGTTTCAATTATCTTCCAGTCGTTCAACGAATTTTGGTGGAGTTTCACCTTCGAGTTGGAGGGGAATAATAATACCTCCAATAAGGTAGCGCCACCACTTTTTTACCTTTGATGAAGCTGTAAATAGCTTGGGCCCATAGAATATAATTAGAGCATTAAGGATAGTAGAAATTGAGCAGATCTATTGCAACCACCAAGCAAGAAAGAAAGCAAGAAAGAATAAAGGTACGAAGTGGGAGGCTCAAACCAGAAAATTCCAGTAAACAGATAGCGGGAATAGGTTTATATTGATAAAAATAAGGGGAATCAGTCTGAGATTGGAAAAAACCATATTAAAACCGGTTGAACTGGTCAAAAGAAATAAAACCGATCTGACTGAACTAGTAACAACAATCCAGAATCTTGGTCAAGTGGGAAATTCGGCCGAATAGCTAAACCGAAATCACATCTTGGATTAAGTACAAATTTTGGTTCCTATCCGGGTTGTAGGAATCTTACTCCAACTCTATTTATAGTGACAATTAACAGTAGCTAATTATTTTAGTGACTTTTCTTCTAACACTATCAATGACAATCATTAATAGTATTTTTATAGAGTTACTAAATAAAAGTCACTAAAAATATTTAGAAACAAATTATTGTCGCTATATAGGAGGTAGGAGGAAGATTCCTCCAACTCAGGTAGTGGCTATTTCCTTGGATTAATAGGCACGCAAGGGGCCCGTGATAGAGCGGTGGAGCGTGGAATGAAAGGCAGAAAGTTTCAGTGGCACATGGGAGCGCGTGAAGATGACTTTGACAACATGAGATTGACGGATGCAACATATATAATAAAGGAGGAATTTTTTTTATCAGAAGAGATAAGCTAAGGCTTATAAACAGTAACAGTGGATGGCGGGTGGTGGCTAGGGCGGCAAGTGAACAATAATGATTGGTTAGGTTGTTACGGCTTTGGTACCATAATTAAAGAGGAGAGAGACCTGATATTAATTTTATGTCTGTAATAGTATGTGCAAGAAAGCCTTTCTATAAGCATGAATGTAGTATCAGTACAAGTAGTAGAAAACTTAAAGAATATTCTAGACTAGAAAAAAGAAACAATAATCCCTTGATTATATATAAACTCACAATAACATTAAAACTCCAAACAGCAGTCCTAAGCTTCCTGTGGACACTATATATCACTAGGGGACCTAGCGTTGTTGCATATGCTATCTAACATAGCCACATTCACTCTTTCTCTTTTTGGAAGTCATGTTCTGTTGTCGGCTCTGACTTTAGTATCAGAGAGTGTCTGATCGGGTCCTCTGACAATTAACCCCCCTATTTGCTTATCTTTGGTTGCTATGTAGGTACGTAGCGAATTTTGATTGCCTCGGAAGCACGACAACAACAACAACAACAAAATCCCACTTTCTTTCTTGCTTTTGTCAGTCCAAAAAGATACTACTTATGTTTCATAATTTTGCTGATTTTTTTTTTGTTGATAAATAAGAGAAAAGCATAGATAAGAAAATAGTACAAAAGTTTACATAATCAACCTTATGGCAATTTAGTGATCTTTGATACGTTTAAAATTTTGTGCAGTATAAAGTTACCCTACAGAATTTAAAATGATAAGAATAACAATTAATCTTAGCCATCCTCCTTGTTATAGATGTAAAAATTGATAAGATATGTTTACAAGTGTTCAATGGGATGGTCGACTTTCAAACATCAACCAAACTAATTAAACACAGTAAGTGTTGTTTAGGAGGACCAACTCCAATTGGAAGTAGAAAAGAGGAACACACAAGCTAGTGCTAGTGCTAGTGCTAGTGCTAGTGCTAGTGCTGCACTTTTAGGCTTGGACCACTCCTTAATTTCTTATTTTACGAATAATTTAAGATAGGAAATGTTGGATACAATACAAAGTATCCAGGAACACTTCCATTTGCTCTATCTCGGAAATGCTGGATGATCGAGTCCCATATCTCAAGGAAAAATTGTTCAAAATACAAGAAACTGCGGGTTCAGTTGATCTGCCAAAAGAAACCTTGTGATTGACACAGACCACAAGGTGGAAGCCATAGTCATAAGAGTGTTCCACAACCATCTTGGTCGGTTGGTCTTACCCACGTGGCCACATGCATGTCTAGGGTTCTAGCTACTTTTGCAAGGACTAGTCCTGCTTGGAAACAAGCGCACATCACAAAGCTGGAATGGAAATTAGCAGACTGGAATAGCGAAGACGAAGAAGAAAGCCTGCACCACTGCCAAACACGTGTTATGGGCGAAAATGATAGGTTGCACTTATCTCCCAGTCATGCCAGTAGTTGGAATGTCCAAGAAAATTTGGCCTTTCTATTATTCCTTGTATACATGACATCAGACTTATACATTGCTCGGTCTTATGTATATTTATTACTACTACTGATAAAGCAGTTGAAGGGCACGGGTTGAGCTCACTTGCAACCTCAGCCATCTTCACAGCTGCAACATCTCTTCTGGATCAATAAGGAGAAAGGGACTCGTTGCAAAAACATACACCAAATAGGCCCACTCTTGTTATTTATTTTTGTAATACATCGGTGGAAGGTTGCACTTCTAAGAATGAATCGTGACTCATTCGTCGTCTTAAAATGAACTCTCGAGTTTATGTTTTATTACAGAACAAATATACACGTAATTCATTCTTCATAATTGTAACTTTGACTATAATGTCCATTATAATTGACAAAACTGTTACAAACGAGTCTAAAATTGGACGTTCTTTTATTTTTCGGCGTTAAGTCTGCATTTGCGCATAGAATGGACATACACGTCCATTCTCTTACCTTTTCTTAAATTTTCAAGTGCAAAATTTTAAACACGAACTAATGGATTTGCAGAGTAACAACAACAGCAACACCACTACCACTACAAGAAACAATGGCTTTAGCGACCTCGTCAGGCGGTCGCTAAAAGTGTCAACGCGGTAGCTAAAGGGTTTTAGTGACCGCGCAAGAGCGGTCGCTATAGGCCAGGTCGCCAAATTTTAGTGGCCGCTTTTAAAATTTGGTCGCTAAATGTTTTTTAAATTTTCCTTTTTTAATATTTTATTAAATATTTTTATATTTTTACGGCCGAGATTAGCAGTGGCTAAATATATTTAAATAATATATATTTTTTAGAAATATATTAAAATTAGCAACCGAACTTATTTAATTTAGCGACCACTATGTGCTGTCACTAAATATTTAAAAAAAAAATTGAAATATTTAAATTAGCGAGCTTTTTTTTCATTTAGCGACCGCACATCGCGGTCGTAAAACCTGATTTTACAAAAAAAAAAAAAAATTGCAGGTCAAATAATCTTTCCAAAACCTGTCGCAAAACTAATTCATAAACAATTCACATCCAATCCAATATCAATCCATGGTTAAATCGGTCCAAAAAATCGATTTAACCTCGGTTGAAATGATTTTGAATGAATGCATTGAAAGCTTTCAACGCATTCATTCAAAACATCAACACATTCATTCAAAACCGTTTCAACCCCTTGTCCCGCATTCATTCAAACAACTTGTCGCATTCATCAAAGTATAGATAAACGTTGACATGTGCATTAAAATAATAAAATTCATACAATTAAGTACCGATGATCAATTCAAAACAATAAAAACAGTCATTGCATAAACCAAACCAAACCAAACCATACCCCTATCTAGATCACTCGTCAGCAGAACAACCAGCCCCGTCATCATCTTCTTCATTCCTCGATGAAGAAAGCACGTTCGATCCAACAACATCTTCATCGCCCTGGGGGTCATTGGCACTAGGATCATCGGTATCTCCATGCACAAAGCCATACAAATGATTCAACATCATATATCAAATCAAGATCACATATAGAGCATAAAATACATAAATACTTGAGAAAATTTGTATTACATGAAGTTTGGGCCTCCTTAAAATTAGATAATCGTCATCGATCATCATTTGAAGGCGCGCATCAAACATTGTACCTTAACTTGATTTCAATTAACTAGATTTAGCAAAGAATGTACCTTAATGCCTCAAACAACTTATATGTGGCCGAACTAATTAAAATCGTGGAGTAAATTTGTTGTTTAAAGCATAAAAAATACAAAATAGTAACCAAAGAAAAACAACTTCCCTTTGGGCAACGATTGTGGGGGGTGGGTGTGTATGTGTATTGCAAATTTGTTTTCCAAAATGATTGCAAAAGCTATATAATAGATAACTCTTTGCACGTATTATGGCCAGTGTCTTAAATGAATAACATTAAGTCAATTGTTAGATCATTTTTTTCTTCTCGTATGTTATTCTAATGTTAGATCTCCTGATTTTTTTTTCATATTAGAGAATGTTTTCAGGGATATAATAGTCACAATCAATTCCTAAAAGATTAGTATATTGGTTGATGTAAAGGCTTTTACGATATTCTTTAGAAGACTTATTAATATAGCAATCAAAATCTTGCTAAATCAATTAACCTAGACGACTTAAAAAATACTATTGGAGACCTTGAACGTATTTAAAAATATGTTTTCTTTTAAGAATAAGTGAAAGCTGGTTACCTGTTACTATTGTTTTTTAAAATAAATAAATAAAATTTTAAGTATTCATAAAGGACACGCGTCGCTCGCTTAGTATGTCACTTATTGCTCAAGAAAGCATGTAACACCAAAAATAACATTCCAATAAAGAGGATGTTTGTATTACAACTAGTATAAAAATAGATAGATATAGATGGACTTAGTAAATATGCTTTTGTTTGGAAATTTACTAAGATTCAGTGTTGGAGACAGAAACAAGAAATAAATCCCATTCCTACTGGGCGTGTGAGAGTTGTACTAGACTGTTCCTAGATTTCGATATATAATTTGAAGCCATGAAGTCTTTAGGGCCTGTACGTTTACGAGATTTTTTTTCTGTATTCTATATTATGTTTTTGGTTTCCAGAATTTAGTATTCAGTTCTAAAATCGTATTGTGTACTTTTACTTTTTTCCGTATCTACTTTTTCAATTTTTTCTGTACGTTTATCATTTTCATTTTCGTTTTCACCAACTTTTTTCTGAACCAATTCATTAATGGACCCTACTATTTCCATTTCTAGGAAGACCCAGTGAAATGAGTGGTCTAGTTTGGTGAGTGTTTGTTGAAACAGGGTGGTAGATATGAAGGAGAAGATGTAATATTCTGATTAGGAGAATACAGTTCGAGGAAAAAGGTGAAAACACCCTTTGGGTGTTTTCAGCTTTTTTGACACTATTTGAAAATTTTATCCAAAACGGAACCGAAAAAACGTAAACATACACGAAAAAAGGCATCTTTTTCATCATCATTACAAAAATGAAAACTGAAAAACGTAAACGTACAGCCCCTTAATTTTTCTTGTACTGCATTCTCCAGCAATCTAGTACTAGTTCTAGTTCCAGTCATTTGTTTTCCTTCTAACTAAGAGAGAATTGATCACCCTGCTTTGTGCAACGGGTTTTATGCTAGCATTCGCAGGATGTTTCTTGGTTTTGTGTACTAATGGCTCTAACGAATCTACACGAAAGCTGGCCACATCTTCGTTTGTGCATAGTATAAGCATAAAGCATACTTCCCTTTGAGTCCCCTTATAACTGTTGTGCATTAAAATTGTGTTTCTCCGCCACTCGCTACTCGAAACGAAAGGACATAATAGTTGTAATTGCTAGGCTCTTTTATCTTATGGTTATTGTGCCAAAGGAAATTGAGAACTATAGATAAGCTCAAAGCATGGAATGTGCTGGATGAGGATCAATGCAACCTATGCTCTAAAGATCAAGAAAACTTAGAGCATCTCTTTGGAAATTGTAAGCTGGTACAGGACATATGGTCATAGGTGTCGAGAAAGTTACAAATAAACCAAAATTTCACAACATGGAGTGCAATATTGTAGCATGCCTGCCACAGATTCAGGGAAAAAAGCTTTAGGGCTAGATTAAGCAAATTAGTCATGGCTATTACAATATACACTATATGGGGAGAGATAAATTAGAGAATATTCACAGGGGAACAACAAGGAAGCTCTGAACTAATTGCCAAAATCAAGAAATGGGTGTTCTATAGAGTATTGAGCTGGAAAAGAGCTGTGGAATCTAAGACAAACAAGAAATTATGCAGAAACTGGGAGCTGCCCATGACAGTACTGCTAAATTGAGTTTTGCTTTAATGTAATTTGATTTACAGAAAAGTGAGTACTGTAATTGAGTGGAAAGAATGTAAGATGATGTTGGATTTTCATTGGTAATAAAAGGACCTTTTTACCAAAAAAATTGCTAGGCTCTAACCTGTCAAACAGTTTGGAAGCCATTGGGTCAAAACATCATAAAGCATTACGCATGGCTCAAAAGCTTGAAACTTCGACCAATTTCAAAGAACCCAACACAACCCAGTCACATAAACGGGTGATCTAGCTAAGAAGCAAGTGAATTTCTACTAAACCTAATGAGTTTTACTGTAACCACTATCCAAATGATCAGATCAATTTGCAAATTTGACCAAGCTCTGCAATAAAAGCATATCCCCAATTTGGTCTTAAAAAGATTATGACCAAAGATCAATGTCAAACACAGAACTAACCCTAAACGTAGATCCCCAAATTGTTCAATCAACAACCCACAAATTGTACACATAGATTACCCTTGAGTAAGAAGAATGAGAGAAGCTAGGGCTCGTCTGAAATAAAACTAGAAAAAGAAGAAAATGAGGGGGAGGAAGCGACTAGAGAACAAACATGCCGCTGTCGCTCCTCGTCGCTTGAAGTCGCCGGCAAATTCGGTCGCCTGACGTCGCTTGCTGGTCGCGCTCGGAGCAGTCGCCACCGCTCTCTTTCTCTCTCACCCAGATTTGTCCCGTTTGTATTTGGCGGTAGCTAGAAAGTGACAAAAGTTCAGGACTAAAATTCAATTTAGGGTTTTTTTGGACTAAAATTCGACTAAAACTTTAGCGACGGCAAAATCGGTCGCTAATCAAACTAAAAATTGGCTAATCAAACACTCATTTGTTTTGTAAAAAACAAAAATTAAACTAAATTGGTTTTGATTTTTGTTTTTTTTGAAAATTGAAAACCAAACCTCCAATCACATTAATATCAGGTGGCCCAACTCCTTTTCGACTACTGGTCAGCTCCATGAATATTCGAATATTCAAAGCAGTAGCAACAACAACAACAATCACCATCGCTGACACCAGTGCCTCCACCTCTTCTACACCCCACTGCTTCAGCTCGTTGATGCCTCCCTCGCAATCGCCACCAGATCCTAATCTACAACCAAGGCAATCACTACTATAACACAAAAGCTTTCTATAAATCATAGGAATCTGTCTCTCTACTACCCCCTGTCAAACTCTTCATGCTTTCCATCTCCCTCTCCTTCTCTTTCATTATTCACTAAGATATCTCATATTCAACCATCAATGGCTTTGTTACGGGATCCTCCACTTCCATTCTCTCATCCTCCGTAAAGAATAATGCCAGCGCTCTTCAGATGAGCCAAAAAATAAGCTTTATTTGACTTACATGCCGACCTACCGACTTCACTACCACCAACGCTTTATGCCTATTTGAACAACGGTTATTTCATTCACTGGGTATGAACAAAAAGAAAGAGCTCTAACGGCTAAAGGACTTGCAGCTCCTTCTATTCATCCCCCTTTGGGCTGGAAGAGAATCTTTCTACGGTCCATAGAAAAAAGAAAGAGGGACTCTTTCATACCTGCTAACTCTTAGTTGATGATCGAAAGGATTTCATCTTGAAGCCTAATCAGATACTAACAAGTAATTTTTCTCTTATTTTTTCGAACATCGCGACCTGCTATCACTATTTTTCCATCACGGATAACAACAAATACGAAATCGTCATCCCTAAACGAGGCTCCAGACACTAAAAGAAAGGATCGGTTGCCCCTTAAAGGTGTTTAAAATTCTGTGCATAGTGATTAAAAAGGGCTGCCGAATGGCTACAAATCTTCGACAGCCAAAAGATCACATTAGGCAAATCAACTACGGTCACTTCGCAATTTCGAACCTAACGTAATGGTATGTGTGTGCGTGTGAGAGAAGTTGTCCTCCTGTAATGGAAAAAGAGAGGATCGAGTGGCAATGGTGCGTCCGACGACTTGGGTACGGCCTTGATGGTTATTACTTTTGCAGTACCCATCTCGATGGTGACTACATGCAGTGGTTGGCGGAGTCAAGCGGCGGTGGCGAGTGGCGAAGGGGATATTAATGTAAAGTTACTGATTTAACCTTCACTTTAGTCTGGAAAAAGTGACACATGACACGCAGGTCACCATTTTGGCGATAATTTTGGACGAGCATCCCGTTTCGGACTCGCTTGTAACGGTTTTATCAATTACACGAGACATTATAGTCAAAGGTATAATTACAAAAAAGTGAACTGTACATATATCACAGGGACAATTTTATATATAATTCATTTCCAAATTACGTTAAGCTTCAATGGAGGAACATCAGTATTTGATCCCCAAGAACACGGGTAATATGTTTGAAAGAAGTTTGTCACAACCATTGTGCGTTTTCCATTTCCCCGTTATGCAAATGATTATTTTTTTTGCTCTCATTTATAGCCGCTATTCTTTAGCAGACAAGTATAGGAATTCTGTATAATCGTTTGTGATTTCTCACAATCACAGACCATGAAGCCCGCTGGCGAATATTTATGGCCAGCAAAACCAGTTGATGCAAGCCACAAATTATGAACTTCATGCAACGGCTTCTTATTCTTTAACGGCTCTCTCTCTCTCTCTCTCTCTCTCTCTGGGGCTCATCCACAAAAAGACTTTGACACATCTCTTCTGGATCTGTCCTCCCGCTCCCCAAAGAAAACTGTGCACTAACAAGTTGCAAGTCGAGGACACGCATTGATTCATCGGGCACACATGTTCTGACCGAAAGGAGTGGCTACCTGCTTTTGATTTACAAATGCCTTTAATTAGATGCAAATAAAACACTATTCTTAGAGGCTCTCTAAAATCTATTCCAAAATGGTCAAATTTAATTTAATTTAGATTAAATCAGGTTGTTAAATGTTAATTTGACAAACTTACAAAACTGACTAAATCAACTCTTAATAGTTTAAAAACCGATTGAATCATAATTCAAGTAAACGAGAGTTATGGTTTAATCATTTTTTTTATAATAATATGTTCGACCATCTAAAATAACAAGCATCCCTACTAATAATTACAAAAAACCTAAACCCTTTTTATTCTAAACACTAAATTTATGGTCTAAAATAACAAGTTTCCCTATTAGTCTCTCAGGCCTTTGCCCTATGTGACATTTTTATTAATCACCGGCAACCTTCTAATAAGATATAAAGTATTCCCTCTGTATACCAGAAAAGAAAAGAGTGCTCCCTACAACTGCAAGAGGCAAAACTTATGCATCTTTACGTAAGAAGTTATACCAGTAACAATCACCCCCCCCCCCCCCCCTCTTTTGTGTAAGAGAAGTAAAGGCCACAAAAGGCTTTGTTTTACGGTATGGTTCTCGACCTTTTGTGGTCGGAATTTTTGAAAGAAATTTAGACATAAGCAAGTGAAAGAAACAGTTAAACATATTGGTTACTGTTGACAGTGAAAGTAGGATAAGTACCTCCCTTGCCGATGGCGCCGTTCGGAGTAACAGTAAAGAGGACAGTAGTAGAGTACTGGTGGTTAAGCACCACCATTCAGTCGCATTTAGGGAAGCCTATATTAGTTCTAAGGAAAATTATCAAAGACAACGGATAAGCAGGATGAACGTCAGGAAGGAGTATAAGGAAACCGATTACAATTGTTTAGTTCTGAAGATCATTTATTCCCTTTGTTGAAAGAACAATTTGATCCATGTAATCCTTTAAGAAACCAAACCACGTACTAGTATGGAGGTGTACGGTGGACCACCCAAATCAAGAATTAAAATGCTTGGCCCCTACTCATGGATGCTTGCTCGTTCCCATTAAGTGCACTACCAGTACGGCGTAATAATTCGGCGGGCATTCAATTCCTGATTACTTCCAATTTTCCAACACAACAGTTCTTCGTAATCTTGGCCTTCTTTACCCGACCACACCACTTTTTGGTCACGGGGTTCAATTCGAGAGACTATTAAAAACATTAAGTTGTGCACTTATGTAAGGTATTCTTGTACCGTATGTAACCGTGACCTAGGGAGTAGGTAAAATCTATTCCTGATCACATTATTATTATTATTATTAAAATGATGTTAGAAGTGATAAAGGCCCGATTGAAGGAATGGCCCTATTGTTCAGAATCGGTAGTGTAAACTCTTTTTTGGATATATTGTAAAATAACATCATGTTAGTGTAAACGATCTAAGATATTAGATATATAATAACATAACGTCCTGCGTTCCCATCTAGACCATCTAGTCCTAGTTAATTAAGAATAAATTTTGCCAGGTATGTAAAGTGGGTTTCTGTAATTAGCAAGAAGTCTAAAAACATTTATTATGTACATTTCCTCTGACGGTTAAATTTGAAACACTTTTGCTTGAAGATTTGTTTGTAGAGAATTTGATCATTAGTGCATAACGAGTAGGGTCATAGTACACTTATAATCCGTGGTTGCAAAATGTCGAAGTTTTATTAAGACCATTTTCATCTTTCGAGTTAGGGGTGATTATTCAACCCAAAAGTCAGGAGTCTGGCCTCTGGCCTGGACCTAGGGGTGGGCACAAATTAGTTTGTTTGGTTTGGATTGGAGGTTGAATATCAAACAGAACCAACCATGATCCGTTTGGAGAAAAAAAATGAAACTGTAGTCGAATGGTTCTATTTCAACGGCTTTGAACGGTTCAAACGGATTGGTTTGGATGGACTGACTGGTTTGGACTTCTAGTAATTTTTGGACTCGTTTAATCTTATCCATTGGCTTTTTTGGTGTTTGCAATATACATATTAACAAGTTTTTTGGACACCAATCTATGGAAATTAAGGTGAAGTTTGCTCAATCTATGTTGTGGTTAAGTATGGTAAAAACTAAATAAGAACTAGGATTAAATTAAAATTTATATATTCTTATATATAGGTTTGGTTCCTTCTTAAAATTGTTTCAGAAAAACCAAATAGAACCAACCAAACTGCACATTGGTTTGGAAAAAAAAACCTAACCAATCATTTTCTAAATCGGTTTATGATTGACCAGTTTGGTCTGTTCAGTTTGAACAGTTACATTAGTTTGAACGAAATAAATGCTCTACCTAGCCGGACCTCTTGGTAGAGAGTGTAATACCCCCATACAATATATGCAACGAACTAAATGCATGAAGGGTAACTCGAACCAAAAGTCAAAGAGGTGCGATGCTTCCTTCTAGTCGCTCAGTTGTAATTATTGGACTAATTACAAGGAGAAAGAAAAGGAGTATTGCTGGTAACTGTCGGCCAAACTTGTTGGGGGAAACTTACTTAAGATTCCCTTATGCTATTGAGTGATCAATATTGATAACAAGGTGGAAATGGAATAAGTGAGGAACACCAAAAACAGAGTCTTTTGGCAGGTTGCGTGAAGATTGCTTTCACCAAAATTGCCGGCTGGAGGAGAACTTACTTCTCAATCTGAAAGTTTGCAACAAAATATGAATTTTCATGAGTTTATGGAAGTTAGCAACAAAACATGAATTTTTTATACAAATAGTTTTAAAAGCACAATATAAGCTAAACCACTCTAATATTAGCTCAAGTCATTCCAACCCCGTTTATAACTGTAAAATGAGTTTTTGATACAAATGGTTTTACCACCTTTACCGACGAAATATTCTGTCGGTAAATGTGATTAAAAATCCGTTTAGTTTTAGAATTTTGCTAAAAAAGAAAAGGAAAACCATTAGCAATAGAATTTCATCGCTGAAAGTCTGTGGGTAAAAGAATAAGTACTTTTTTTTTTATATTATTTTACCGAAGAAATTTCATTTTTAAAAGTCCGTTTAAAAAGGTCAAAAATGTCAACTATCAATATCGTACCTCTACTACCCATACCGGCCAGTACACACCACTTTTTCTTCAAGTCGGTATTGTATCATTTTACATTTCTTACCAGTCAAAATAATACTTTAATTTGTATCGATTGTACTGACCGGTACATGCAATATCGACACAAGATAATATTTTTTTATACTAGTTCCTTCAAAAATGTAAAAGTTACAAATTTTCTTGGGCAATTGGGCAAATTAACCTAAAAGAATTTTAGGTATTGATCAAAGCCTCTATAGTTTCTTTTTTGTAAAATTCATCACAATTTGCATAATCATTTCTGGTAAGCCTCATATCTTTATCACAATTTCCTCTCGGTTTGCTTTTGCATTTCCTCTTAATTTTGATTTATTTTAGAACTGGAAGCTTTTATCGTATTCTTTCTATCTTTATGATGTGCAACTTCACACACACGTGCAGAGTCATAACATATTCTTGAACCCAAAAACGTTATTCTTGAACAAGAGCTAATTCTACGACAAACAGCCAAGCACTTTGATTGTGATAGAGTATTTTTCTCAACTAAATATTCGAGACAATATAAGTACATCCCATTTCACGGGAAAAATTGGTGCTTATTCCGGTATGGTATTTATAATTATTATAAGTGTTATTTTAATATATTTTTATTCTTTTGAAATGAAAACCTTTTTCCCATAATTCAATTCAAACCAAAATTTTCAATCAAGCAACCACATTTTATCCAAATCGTCCTCTACTAAACACAAATGTCACACAGCTCCAAAAAACTAATATGTTAAGTTATCCATTCAAACGCCATCAACGTTTTCCCAACTGAGGGAAAGAAAATAACAAATTACAAAGTCATCAAAGGAGACTGTGAGGGGAGGGGGCCCGAAAAATCTTTGAGCAGCGCGTAAATCACATGTTCGATCTCAAGACATGCAGTTATCCCCCAAAGCAGCATCTTGCTCGTTGTTATTGTTGTTTTCACCATCTCCTTAACTAACAAGTGCCACAATAAAATCCGGTTGGAAACATTTCCTCCCTACATGAAAGTACATGACAATATGGTTTGTAACTACATATTGATATTCAACTAATTAAATATCGACTCACAACAACCGGTCTTTGATATGTCTCAAATAAATGTGATTGTACTCGTACTTGATTCTTAGACATGCATTTTACAACGATTTCTGCAAGGCGGCCAATCATATTAGGATCAACCTTTGCTGCATGTTCAGTCTTTGTGCGTGCATAATAGAGAATGAGGATGAATTAAGAAATAGACTTGAGGCTCATAATATAGGTGGATTTGTCGCTACTTTAAACCAAGCTGCTGGTGTTACATGGAGGAAATTGTTAACTTAGAAGTTTTTATGTTGTTTTGAGGCTAGAGATACAAGTTACATATATCATAACATATAACTTGAGTCTCACATATTTCTCTCTGCATCTCATACATGCTTTTTGTTGATGGTGTGTATATGTGATTTGACCTTCCTAAGTCCACTATTATTTATAACTGTTTCTTTATTGAACTTTTGAGGTTCCTTAGAGTTTGTGGTGATCTATAATACTTACTCAGTCCACATAAATTGATTGCTTTCTTTTTTTCTTGGTGCATGTAGATTAAAGATTTATGTCATTTATTGTGGATCTTCAATTCTACCTTTTAGAGATAGGAGGGGAAGAAAGTGAGCCAGGAGAGAGAAAATGAGTTACTGGAGTGTTAAATATGGAGAGAGAGAGAGAGAGAGATAGAATAAAAAACTGTAAGAAAGTGAGTCAGGAGAGAGAAAATGAGTTGGTGAAATGAAAAATATAGAAAAAGAAATAGAATAAAAAAGTGTAAAAAGGATAAATATGTAAAAGTGTAAAAAGGATAAATATGTAAAAGTATATACGGAATCTTTCTCAATTTAGAAAGTGAGAATTTTGTGGGACAACGCAAAGAGAAAATATGATCAATTTATGTGAAACAGATGGAGTCCAAAACTCTTCGAAATATAGAAAATTAGCCCCTGAGCTATGGAAGGATGAAAAAATCCATATTATGTATTCCCCATGCTTGAGATTCGATAATCTCATAAAAGCTAACAAGAGTCTAACTAACTATAAAAAGTAACAAGGGCTTAGTAGCAAGAAAAGTAGAACAAATCATATACCAAAAGTTCATACCACAAGGAGAAGCAACAGGAAGGAAGTGACAATAGCAACTGGAAAAGCGATGCAGTGGGGCAGCGAAAGCATCGGGTAGCACGGGGCAACATCATCATCATGAGGTGGCATTATTTAGGAGCTATGTGACAATTTGTGTTTATAATAGAGCGATTAGGGTTAGTTGTTAAATGTAGATTGATTGATTGAATTGAAATACAGGAAACATGCTTCTTTTCTTGTAGAAAATTAAAAATTGCTACAAGGGACTGTTTGCAATGGATTATTAGCGACAGAATTCCATCGGTGAAAAAAAATAAAAGATTCTGTGTTGTTTTTTCATGGTTTTTAGCGACCAAATTCTGTCGCTAATTGTTCTTTTCTCCTTTTTTTGGAAAGTTAGAAAAATTTATGTAAATATGTTATAAAATATGGAAATTTGTTATACCACAGAACTTTCCATGGATAAAAGTGACAAAATTTGTTGGTAAAAGTCAAGGTAATTACCAATGAAATACCCAAATCCATCGGTAATCTTTTAGAGACAATATTTTTTCAATGGACTTTAGTGACGAAAATTTTGAATGTAAAATTCTTAAGCAGGATAATTATGTCACTAAAACCCCCTTTTTTTTTTTTCTTGTGGTGTGAAATATCATACTTGTCTGGCCAACATAGTTCCAATTTCGAAACCTAACGAAAGAGTCTGAATGTGTGTAGACTATATGGATGTCAACAAGGCATCCCTTAAAGAAGATTTTTGCACTTCGTATTATAGACTTAATTGTAGACAATACGGCTGATTGTTTAGCAAGATAGTATCAGTGTAAGATGACCCTGGAAGCTAAAGAGACAATCACATTTATCATTACAATGGTACATTTTGCCACATTATGATGCCCTTCATGTTAACGAATATCTCAGGTACCTATCAACATGCAATTAGTACATTGTTTCAAAATAAGATTCACAAGAAAGTAGAGGTTTGTGTGGATGACAAGATCGTTAAACCCAAAACCCAAAAAGCATAAAGACCACTGCTCAGTGATAAAAAAAGTTCATCGACAAATTGTTCCAATACAATGTCCGACTTAACCCACTGAAATTTTTGGTTAGAGTCATAACGGAAAAGCTTTAGGATTTCTGATCAATCAACTAGGGATAAAAGTCATTCTGGTTAAGATCAGGCTATAATGTAAATGCCTCCACCCAACACCAATAAAGAATTTTGAGGTTTCTTAGGAAGAATCCAATATCAGCTAATTTATCTCTCAGTGAATCAATATTCAAGTTGCTATGGAATAATTTAAAGAAAGAATGGAATCCCCAATGCCAGAAAGCTTAAGAAGATCAATATTTGAGCAATTCGCATGTGCCGAGAAAGGGCACAACTTATGGGGTCATCTTTGAAAGAAAGAGCTATCTATTATGTGAGCAAAAATCTATCCTAGGGCAATAATTATTTGCTTTGGAAAATATATGTTTATTTGGTATGGGTAACCTAGAAGTTACGACATTATGTCTTGGCTTACCCTATTAAACTGATGGCCAGAATAGATCTGATTAAGTATTTGTTTTGAGAAGCATTCCCTATCTAATTGTAATCCTGAGTGGCTCCTACTTATTTTCAAATTTGACGTAACATAGGTTAGCTAGAAGTCGAGAAAGAAAAGGCAGTGGCATATTTACTGGCCAACTTTCCAGCAAAAGACACAAGTGATTGGAATGCTGACTAACCGGATGAGAATATGTATATCATGGAAAAAAAGACAAGGTGATAGCTATACCTCAATGGAGCAACCAACAACAGATGGTGTTAGATTGAAAATGCTTAAAATGCCTAAGTTTGCCAAATGAGAGAATACACCAATCACCGTGAACGGTATTTGATTACACTACTAAATACAGAGCTTGCATAATTGGGTTAGAAACAACTTTGAGTTTGGGGGTCAGATGTATAGTAGTTCATGGGATTCAGCCCTCATCAAGAATGTGGAAGATTTGGGATAAATTTGCAAGTATATCACGCACATCTGGAGGAGTTTGCAAATAAATTTGAAAGGATAGAATTCCAAGATCTGCCCAACTTAAGAATAACCATGCAAATGTTTTGGCAATGTTAGCTTCAATAGTTGAAATACTTAAGGATAGTGAAGTGGAACCATTTGTTTGGAAGCGAGGGAAGCCATTTATTATTTCATGATAGCTCCGATGGTCGGATAAGAGATTAAAGAGTCATGGTATGCAAATGTGCATAGGTTGGTCCAGGATGGGATATACTTCCGACTGCATTTCAAAAAGATTGTGTAGCCTTATGAAAGCGGGCTCTACAATTTATCATGTGTGACCAAAATTTACACAAACAACATTACTATGTAGAACACTAATTATGTGTAATTGAGAAAGAAAGCCAACACATCATGTAAAGTATACACTCAGATTCCTGTCAACCCAACATGAATGATATTTGTTTGGATGCTCGAAAAGTAGATTCACCATTAAGTACATTACTGGGGTACCACAGAATGAGATTATATCAATTATGTTCAGAAGTGTTAGAAATGCCATGCTTATGTGAATCTACAACATCACCTCCCCCTTCAGGAGTTGTACATTATAAGATCGCTTTGGCCATTTTCTACATCGGCGATAAACATTACATGAAAAATCACTTTTAATGGGCATGAATTCATTCTTACCACCATTGATTATTTTACATGGTGGGTTAAGGCAACTTTGTATGCAGTTTTTAGTGCCAAGAAGGTGGCACAATAATGGCCTACATTTTGAAGGAGAAGTAATGATAGTAATGGAGGATTATGACATTACCGACATTGATCTTTGCCCCGTCGCCTACAAAGCATGAGGCTATTGAGGCTGCCAACAAGAACATCAAGAATATCCTAAGTAAGATGTTGGATTCATGTCACAGACCGCATAAGCTTGCTTATGCCCTCTAAGGCTTTGGATGTTAGTGAGATCATCAATAAGGCCTACACCTTATTCTCGCATACATAGGATGAAATCAGTCCTTCCCATAAAATTAGGGATTGAGGTTTTCTAAGTTTTACTTAAAGTTCAAATAGCAGAAGAAGATTGGGTCCAGAACGGATATGAGGAATTGGCTTTGGTAAATGAACATTAATTTAAGGTTCGGTTTTTTACTAAGTGTGTGAAAGAGTACTATATATGAGAACAGGATTTAGTATTGAACAAAACAAAGGTCAGATATGGAAGCCTCATGGTGAATTCGAGCCAAATTAGTCAGATCGTACATGACTAAGCAGAATATGATCGGGGGAGTAGAGCTTCTCGCTTGGTTGATATTGATGGAATTGAACCCTCGCAACCAATCAATTTTGATCGGCTTAAGCAATTCCACATTAGATATTAAAGTTATAAACAAACTACAGGTAACTTGATCTTCCTTAGGAACACTTCACACCAGTCACACGTGTAATGAGTTGGATGAAGCTACTTAGACTGTCTGTAAAGATAGCTTAGGTGCAATTAAATTTTAAATAAAATTATATTTCATCTTATTTGAACAACTCAATTAAATTCTTAGTGTAAGATAGCAACCCATTAGGTTAAAAACCCTACAAGAGGCGACCTAGGCAAAAGTTAGGGTTCTAAATTAAGAAAAGATTCTAAGTCTCATCGATAGTCAAGGACAAGCTTTATTTCTAATTATGTTTTTCAATTTGTTTTCTTCTTATGGTTGCAGAAAGATCTCCATGGTTCAACAAAATTCTGGACCCGACTTCCTTTTATCGTTTCTGAAACCAATAAAATAACCCTAGAAAGGGGGGTGGGGGGTTGAATAGGGTTTTAAGACTACTTTAAAAGATTAACAAGTAATCTCAACAAACTTTGAAAAACTATGATGAACATTTAGATAGCTCAAACTCAAAACCTCAAACACAATATCTCAAATAAGCAAGTTAATGAATCTCAACACAAGTATAAGGCAATAGTGTAAAGGGAAAAAGGTTTAGAGATACTTTTAAATGGTTTGGCTCGAATTACCTTCAAGCCTACGTCCACCCCTTCAAGGAAGTCCTTGAAAGGCCCTAGAATTCACCAGAATGATCTTCTTTACGGGTCAAGATCGAACCTCTTACAATTCCTTGATGCTATGCCTACATCAAGAACAAGCTTTGACAATCCCAAAGCTCCAAAGCTTGATAACCCCAAGGTTTGATACAAGAAACTTTAGATGAAGTATTGTGTAGAAAGATTCACTCTCAAGAAGTATATGAGTACAATTTTAAGCTCTAGGACAAGAGAAATGAGTGTATAATGACTTATGAAAGTGTACATCTGTCAAATATAAGCTCACAATAAATGCTTTCTTTAATTGAATAAAAAACAATGAAAACCAAGAGAGATTGAATAATAACTTTGAACTTTGAGTATATGCAATATAAGAGGGCTTTGAATGCAATTGATGAATCAAAAGTATGCCCAAAATGATTTTATATAGTTGTGGGAATTAATATGACCGTTTGAAAGTAGGTAGGGCATTTAATGCACCAAACGGTAAACACAGTTAACTGTATTGCACCATTGCAGTCAATTGTATTCTCAAAATAGCCATTGAAAATTCAAAATTTCCAATTGCAGTTGACTGTATTCTAATGCAGTCGACTATAATAGGCTACTGGAAGTTATTCCAGTCGACTGGAATTCAGTTGACTGTAACAACTCTCTACCCAACTTGCAGTCAACTATATTCTAGAAAAATAATTTTTCCTATTTTCAAAGTGTGAAAATTTTATACATGTAAGGAAAACCTATGGGCAATTTCTAGGCCACAGTCATCAATACGATTAACTCTCTATATCTAGTTACAAAGAGATGAATAAAAGTATTGAAAAATTCAATCAAAGTATTCCATTTATGATGCGTTCTGTTGAGTGTCTTTGATTGATTTGTTAGTCTAATTGTCTGTTTGCATGAGTATGGGATTGTACCTATTGTTTCATGAACTCAATGTATGTTAGACAACATAATCATCAAATGTTAGTTATCATCAAAATCAAATATAATCTTTGGTTAAATAACTGCAGGGTTAGCAATTTTCCACTTTTTAATGATGACAAACATAGATTCAAATAATATGAAATGTGTAAGGTAATATATGTAATGAAGCATGACAATCTCAATTTTGATCATTATAAAATATAAGGGGTCATAAGAAGAATCATGATGATAAGCTCCCCCTATCTTAAGCAATATAGCCCCCCTATCTCAAGTCATATGTGCTCATATCAAATCCACACAAGTATGAATCAACAATATATATTCCCCTTTTGACATCATTAAAAAGATCAAGGGTTGTTTGTGTGTGAAAGTGATGAACATATGTATCCATCGGTGGATAATTAACAAGGGCATTCATACAAGAAAGCGCATATACTTAAATAACCATCAAGAGGTGTACCAAGCACATGTAACAAAATAACACATAAAAAAGAAGCATGGTATGAATCAAATGTGCAGCAAAATAAGCGTGAATCAAAATGCTAATTTAAAATATCTAGCAAAGTTCTAATGCATGACTATGAGTTTCATTCATGACAAGTTTTTAAATATATAATATAGTCGAAAAGCATAAGCATAAAACACTAACTATATCCTAACTCAAGGACCAGACGGTGGAGGTGGTGGGTGAAATACGTCCTCCCCGGGACACTGAATACCCCAATGATCCTCTATGCGAGAAAGGCATTGATTGAGCAAACTATGAGCAAGATCTATCCGACTAAAACCGGCATGCATCTGCTGCTGCATCACATCCAAACGTCTAAGGATCGCCTCATATGCGGTAGTAGAAGAACCAGAAGAAGTGCCTGCCTCATGAGTACTCGGCATAACCAATGGAGGTAGATCACGATCATCCCCGTCACTGGCATTTCCACAGCGTCAGCATCATCATCCTCATCCTCGTCCTCATTCTTATCCTCATCCTTCATAGCATCGTTCATGTCAGGCTCATACGAGAATCGGCTACGTCCGTCTAAGAGGCCCTTCTTACGAAGGGTAGAACAATCTAGAACATTGTGTCGAGTCACCTCAATGTATTGACCGTGAAGAGGTATGTCAAAGGCAACAAAAATACAAGTGAGTAAGAGACCATAATGTATAGCTAAAGTAGGATGTGAGACGCTCCTAATCATGTTCAACATAATAAGACTAGGGAAATTAATTGATGTCCGAGAGCGAAAAAATGTCAAGAGCTGCACATCTAAATAAAAGACTAGTTACAGAGAATCAGTAACAGATTGGCAAAAGTTGAAAAACTCTTACTAAAAGCTGTATAAAGTGTTTGGGTAAACTAAACAGTTTTAATGAGAGAAAATAAAGATTCAATAAATTTGTAAACAAACTACATATTGTGGTTAACTCTCTTACCCTTTTGCATCATCATATCCCCTAATATATATATATATATATATATCAGACTGATTAGTGAAAAAAATTCAACTCACCGACAGATAAGTTTGAAAGTAGTGTAAAGAACTAAGATAAAAATTTGTATGAATAGCTCTCTTCCCCAAAAAATCAGCGAGCCTTAAATGAATGGTATTAAAAAGGTATTCAATGTCCTTTTGCAAATAACATGATGGTAATTTAGTACTTTTCTTGGTCAATTCTATTTCTCTAAAAGTGTTTAAAAAACTTTTTCTGTTTTTGAGGGTGACTCCTTTTTTGTTGCCAAACACTCAACAAACCTGTTTAAAGTAGGTTTGACCACTCTAAAATCAATCCCAAACACTTTCTTAACACAATTTAGTCGTTTTACCTCTAAAAGAATAGGATATAACAAGTGGTGGCAAGCGAAACGTATGATCTCTAGTATGACCTCTTTTAATCCCTTTTGCAGTCTCATAGCATTACACAGGAAATTTTTCATGGGTTGCCGTGGAGAGAAGAATGCAGTAAATATCTTTGGAGATGCATATTTGCAGCCTGAACATGAAATTGTACATGCGGTTTGGACTCTAGTCCGCAAGTGCAGTTCGGATAGCGAAACTAAAATTGGAGATCTGGTGTCTGATTTTATATCCAGGGCATCACCTTCTATTTGTTCCACCTTTCTTTTTATGTTTTACGTAGTCCTACCTTTGTCGAAGTCGAGTGTAATATGATGGTTTTTTAAATTTTGACTGCAGGTTGGTATAGGAGATCCACATTGTGTCATTTTCCATCTTCTTGGAAAATCTAGTGGCATACATGTCTGTCGACCGCTAAATTCTGAGAATGCATATGAGATTTCTCTTAATTTGGAAACTGGCATATTTGAAGAACTTCTAATTGTTGTTATGTCGCTTTTGAAGAACTATCTGATGGATGATTCCGTCAGATAATTGATATGACATGTCAAGCTTTATGGGTGAGTTTGTAGAAGTCCAATTTGATCGAAAGAACGTTGGCTCGAGGAATGACATTATGAGCTATAACATGATGGAAAAATCGAGAAAGAGGAGGAAGGTCACGAAGGTTGGGCTTGCTTGTAGACCTAACATGACATCGGTGAAGAGTGTGCTGAAACTGTTCCGATTGATAGAAAAAGATCGGTCAAATCAATGTGATTGACTGGCTATAGGGATCATCTTTAGTGTGAATGAAAAACCACTTTTGGGGAGGTCAAGAAGAGTGGCTAGACATGATTGGGAGATTTGATTTTGATGATAACCCTACGTTTATTTAACCTAGGATTATATTTGATTTTGATGAACATTTAATGATTATGTTGTTTAACATGCATTGAGCTCAGGAAGTAATATGTACAATCTCATACTCATGCAAACAAACAATTAGACGAGAAAATCGATCAAAGACACTCAACGGAACGCATTAAAGATGGAATACTTTGATTGAATTTTCCAGTGCTTTTATACCTCCCTTTGTAACTAGATATAGAGAGTCGATCGTATTGATGACTGTGATCTAGAAATTGCCCAAAAGTTTCTCTTGCATACATAAAATTTTTCATACTTTTAAATAGGGAAAATTTCTTTTTCAATCAACTACATTATAATGCAGTCAACTGCAAGGTGGGCAGAGAGTTGTTACAATTGACTTCATTCCAATGCATTCGACTGCAATGATGTTCAATAGCCTATTACAGTCGACTGCATTGGAATACAGTCAACTGCAATTAAAAATTTTGAATTTTTAATGGCTACTTTGGGAATACAGTCGACTACAATGTGCACACAGTCGACTGCGTTTATTGTTTGGTGCATTAAATGCCCTACCTACTTCCAAACGGTCATATTAATTCCCACAACTATATAAACTCATTTTTAGCATAGTTTTGATTCATCAATTACATTCAAAATCTTCTTATCTTGCATACATTCAAATGTCAAAGCTATTATTCAATCTCTCTTGGTTTTCATTGTTTTCTCATCCAATTCAAGAGAGGATTTATTGTGAGCTTACATTTTAGAGATATACACTTTGATAAGTCTTCATACACTCGTCTTTCTTGTTCTAGAGCTTAAACTTGGACTCATTTACTTCTTGAGAGTGAATTTTTTGTACACAATACTTCATCTGAAGTTTCTTGTATCAAACCTTAGGGTTGTCAAGCTTTGGAGCTTTAGAGCTTTGGGATTGTCAAAGTTTGTTATTGATGTGGGCATATCATCGATGGATTGTAAGAGGTTCGATCTTGACCCATAAAGAAGATCATTCTAGTGAATTTTAGGACCTTTCAAGGGACTTTCTTGAAGAGGTGGACGTAGGCTTAAAGGTGATTCAAGCCAAACCATCTAAATCTTAAGCGTCAAGTATTTCTAAACCTTTCTTTCTTTACATTATTGCCTTATACTTGTGTTAAGATTGGTTAACTTGCTTATTTGAGATATTGTGTTTGAGGGTTTGAGTTTGAGCTATCTAAATGTTCATCATAGTTTTTCAAAGTTTGTTGTGATTACTTGTTTATCTTTTAAAGTAGTCTTAAAATCGTATTCATCCCCCTCCCCCCAACCTCTAGGGTTATTTTATTGGTTTCAAGTGGTATCAGAGCCTCGGTTGTTGATATATTAGGTAGCGCTAAGAGAGTTAATCGATCATGGCTTATGTTAGGGAAATAGAGTGTAATTTTAACACTAAGCCTCCATTGTATAATGAGACCAATTATAGTGTGTGGAAAGTTAAAATGAAAATCTACTTAGAGTCTCAAGACTATGAGATGTGGGATATTATAGAGAATGGCCCATTCATTCTGGCAAAGGTGGCTGACAAAGTTGAGGAACCTAAATCCAAATCATAATAAGAAAATAATTTGTATGAATGCTAGAGCAAAGAATTGTCTCGTTTGTGCTTTAGACACTAATGAACTCAATAGAGTCATGTGTAATTCCGCCAAGAGTATTTGTGATACTCTACAAGTTACTCATGAAGGAACTTCCCTTTTAAGAGATTCTAAAATGAACTTATTGTTTAGAGATTAAGAGTTATTCCAAATGCTTCTAAATGACTCCAATACGGATATGAATACTCGTTTTACTAACATTGTGAATTCTTGGAAGCAATTGGAGAAAGAATTCACTAATGGTGATCTCGTAAGAAAGGTGATTAGGTCTTTACCAAGAGCTTGGGATGCAAAAATTACCGTCATCCAAGAATTGAAGAATCTTAACATCTTTTCTCTTGATAAATTGATGTGTTTGCTAATGACGTACAAAATGCAACTCAAATCTTTTGATCAAGAAGACGTCAAGAAGAAGCCTACAGCAATAGCTCTTAAAGCTTCATCTTCTAACAATGAGCCAAGTGATGAAGAAGAAGAATTTGCTGAAGAGGACATTACAATGATTGCCAAGAACTTTAAGAAGTTCTTAAGGTTTAGAAGGAATGGTGGGAGAAGACAACAAAATGATAGCAACGAATAAGAACTTTGCTACAAATGCCACAAGCCGAGACACATGAAGATGGATTGTCCTATTTAAAAAAAAGGAGAAGAAGAAAATAAGAGATGTATGGGAACAAATTAAAAGAAGACAACTTTCTAAGAATGAGAACAATGAGAAGGAAAGAGCAATGAATGCCGAGAATACTCCAACATGGAGTGACCTCAAATTAAATGATGAAGATAATGAGAAGAACGAACAAGCAAATGTGTGTTTCATGACAAATGATGTGGTAAGCTCTTCTTCGAGTAGTGATAGTGAGAGTGAAAGTTTCAAATATGCTTATGATAGCCTATATGAGAAATCCAAGAAATTTTTAAGAGAAACATTATTTTGTCTAAACAATTACGTGAGACTAATAAGCAAATAGAAAAGTTGAAAATTCAAAATAATGAGTTGCATGCCAAGAATGAAAGCATTTTCAACCATTTATATGCGAAGCATGTGAATAATGACATGGTTGAATTAATTGTTAATACTCCTAACTCAATACAAATCTCTTGCAAAACTTTGGCTTTAGAAAAACAAAAATAAAGATTTAAAACTTGAGATTTGTGATTCAAAAATTTGTCTTAAAAAATTGTTGATAGCCAAAACAATTTAGATATCATGCTTGGATGCCAAAGAATTGGACTAAACAAAGGTAGTCTTGGATTAGATATCTTCATCTCTCCTCATAAAGTTTTTCAACAATAAGTTAGGTTGAATATTCATTCAAGACAACCAAAGAACTATTGCACACCATTTATACACATTGCGGTTGGTGCAACAAGAAAGGGCATATAACTAATTATTGTCCTTATAGAATTATTTATGTTAGAGGTCGAAAGAAAATGTGGGTTGTGAAAGGTTAAGATTACAAATGTAAGACTAACACCCAAGGACCCAAGAAATATGAGTACCAAAAATCACTACTTGACTTGTGTTTAAAGGTATCTCTCAAAGCAAAATCTAGTAGCAAGAAGTGGATTCTTGATAGTGGATGCTCAAGACATATGACCGGCAACATATCTCTTTTCACCTCAATCAATCTTAAAGAAGGAGGAAATGTGACCTTTTGGTGATAAAGCACAAGAAAAAATCAAAAGTAAAGGCAACATTGGTAAGGAACCACATTCAATTGAGAATATGTTATATGTTGAAGGCTTGAAGCATAATTTGCTAAGTATTAATGAATTTAGTTATAAAAGGTTTTAGAGTAATCTTTGAGGCTTGCACTATACAATCTATGAAGAATAATGAAACAATTTTGGTAGGAAGTAGAGATGACAATGTTTACTCCATAAAATTAAAAAATATAGCTTACCAAGATGTTAAGTGTCTTAGTGACATTAGTGAGACATCTGGGCTTTGGCATCAAAGACTTGGACATATACATATGGAGCATTTGAAAGGATATTTCAAGTAAAAAACTTGTGAAGGGTAGGGCTGTATACGAATCGAGTTCGAACCAAACATGAGTGTGTTCGTGTTCGGTTCGTATAACTCAGGCCATGTTCGAACTCTGCTCGTGTTCGTATAAGGAACTAAAATGTTCGTTTGAACTCAGTTAGTTAAACCACTCACAAAGTTCGGGCTCAACTTAGTTCGTGTGATTAACATATACAAACCAAAGTCGAGCATTGTTGCTCGTTCGTTTTCTGGTTCAATAAAACCAAAAGAAACCTAGATCTGAAACTTCTAAATATTCAACTGCTCAAGAGTTTGAAAAGACAAAAAAATTAACAGGAAAACAACTGAATGGTAGATCTCTCCGGTTGCTATTGACCAAATCGCGAGAAATGCAACTATTTAATTGATCTGAATCGGTATAACGAATCGAACCGCAGAAGTGTTTGCGATGTTATGATGGTTGGTGCGTGAGTCGTGTTGGGTGTGTTCACTACAGGCAGAGGCAACGACGTTGCTAGTTTCTCGTGAAAGAGGCATGCGCCGCTGAGCTACGGAGGCGCTGTGATGTTGGTTGATTTTCCAGTTGTGTGCTTGAGAGAGAGAGAGAGAGTTAGAAGATTTGAGAGAAAGGAGAAGATAGAGAGGTGCGGCTGCCAACTAGAATTAAAAAACAAGGGTTTGGGAGAATAAGGGTTTTGGGGGTTATTTTTGGACTTGGATTTAGGCTGGGCTTGTATTTGAGTTTATAAGTGGGCTTGGTATTTTAGCTAATTGGTTTTAAGTTATTAAGTTTTTTAAGCTTATTTTACATGGATATATTTGTAATTAATTATGCTTTAATTATAAAAATATTAATTTATTATGCGAACACTATGTTCATGAATACAGTCGTGAACATTTTTAAATGTTCATGATCGGATCGTTTAATAAACAAGTTAAAGAAAAATTTTCATGTTGGTTCGTCTATTATATAAACAAATATGAACGAGCTTTTTAGAGAACGAACCACGAGCTGTTCATGAACAACTCTGTTATTTACAACCATAGTGAGGGGACTCCAAAAGATCAAGTTTGAGAAAGACAAAGTATGTGATGCTTGTCAAATGGATAAGCAAAATAAAATTTCACAAACCGAAGAAAATAATATCTACTTCTAGACCTTTGCAATTACTTCATATGGATTTGTTTGGACTATTCCCGACTACTAGTCTTGGTGGTAAATCATATTGTTTTGTTATTATTAATGACTATTCTCACTATACTTGGACTTTCTTCTTAGCTACCAAAGATGAATCTCTAGATGTCTTCACTTCATTTACAATACATATTCAAAATCGAAAAGGATATTTGAGAACCTACATTCAAAGTGATCTTGGTAGAGACTTTGAAAATTCAAAAATAGGAACTTTGTGTGATGACATTGGTATATCACACAATTTTTCAGCTCCTACAACTCCTCAACAAAATGGTGTTACCGAAAGAAAGAATAGGTCATTGGAAGAAGCGGCAAGAACAATGCTTAATGAATATAGTTTACCTAAGTACTTTTGGGTGAAAGCTGTCAATTGTGCTTGTTTTGTTCTTAATAGAGTTATCTTGTGAAAATTTTTGTTAAGAACCCCTTATGAACTTTTTAATGATAAGTAACCTAAGGTGAGCTTTTTTAGAGTTTTTGGGTGCAAATTCTTTATTTTAAATACTAGGGATCACCCAGTGTTATAAAAAGCGCGCCTAGGCGCTAGGCGCTCCCAGGCTCGCATTCGGCGCCTTGCCAAGCCTAGGCTCACCGCGTTCAAGAAGGCGCGCGCCTAGTGCGCCTAGGCGCCTGGGCGCCAGGCGAGTAGCGGTGGTGGAGGCGCAAATCCAGGCGCCTATCTTGTAGCCGTTCGATTGGACATCGTGGCTTCACATGGGCCGTCGATTTGTCTTCAATATGAAAACCCCCAAATCAGCTGTCACGATTTCTCAGTCTCACACTCACACTCTCACAGTCTCAATCTCATCTCACCAATCGCATCTCCCCTCTTCACCGAATCTCCGGTCGTTGCCGTCGCATCTCCCCTCTTCGCCGGTCGTCGCCGTCGCATCTCCCCTCTTCGCCGGCAGTCAGCTGTTCCAGTCGCTAGCGCTGCTTCGGAGTTCAGCCACCGCGGCACCGCCATTGCTGTCCTCCTTGCCATTGCTGCTCTCTCTCGGGTGAGCAGTGATCTTCTTGCCTTTTCTTTTTTCTTCATACACTGTCCAGTCTGTCCCCCCACTCCCCCCATCAGTCTTGGCTGTGTTCATCAAGCTTCAGTAGTGGCAGATTGCATAATATGAATTGAATTGGGATTGAAATTAATTTGAATTGAATTGCTTCTTACTTGAATCATGTTTTTTATTGTTCTCTACTTCAAGTAACTTTTGACCCTTAATTGATATATGTGCATTTAAGCTGATTTAGTGTTAGGAATATAATTCAATTGTAGGAATATACTTGTCGACGACGCCGACGACGCCTAGTACGGATACAAAGGACCCAGCTTGGAAATATGGACGTATCTCTAATCCAAGCGACAGAAATGCAGTCACTTGTAATTTTTGTAATAAAATTACAAAGGGCGGTATTTATCGACATAAGCAACATCTTGCTGGAGGTTATAGGAATGCTTCAACGTGCCGATAGTGTCCAGAACATGTTAGAGATGAGATAAAAGAATTGCTAAAGTCTGTCAAAGAAAAGAAAGAACTAGCGAAGTGCATCCCTGATTTTGATAATGTTTTTAATGATGAAGAAGAGGACGAGGACGACGATGTAGTTGAGATATTGAGAAAAAAGGGAGTTTCATCGACCAGGAGTTCCTGTCAATCTTCTCGTAAGAATCCTAAGGCTAAGGGTCCAATGGACGTGTACTTCACCCCGGACCCAGAAGAGGTAGTGACAAAGAGAAAGATGAAGCAATCCACGGTGTTTGAAAGTGAAAAAGCAAAAAAGGAGATGAGAAATCGGGCTTGTAGTGCAATAGCAAGATTTTTTTATGATGTGGGGATTGCATTTAATGCCGTGAACTCTGACAGCTTTTCAGCCATGGTTGAAGCTATTGGGCAGTATGGTCCGGGTTTGAAGCCACCAAGTTATCATGAGATTAGGGTTACCCTACTACAGAAAGAGGTGGATAATACGTGTAAACTGATAAAGGATCATGAAGAAGAATGGGAGAAAACCGGTTGTTCGATTATGTGTGATGGTTGGAAGGACAAGAAAGAAAGGACTTTGATTAATTTTTTAGCGAATAGTCCTAGAGGAAGTTTGTTTCTTGAGTCTGTTGATGCTTCCGAACATTCGAAGACCGGAGACTTGATGTATGACTTGATTAAGAAGACTATCGAGAAGGTCGGGCCAAAGAATGTGGTTCAAGTTGTCACTGACAGTGCCTCAAACAACGTAAAGGCAGGTTAGTATATTTTTAATAAATGTACAATATTATTAGCTACTAGATAGTCTGTCTGAAATTTAATTTCTTAATTTATTTTTTGCAATTTTATATGATAGGCAAGTTATTGGAACGTGATTTTCCACACTTGTTTTGGACACCATGTGCTGCGCATTGCATTGACTTGATTTTAGAGGACATATTTAAGTTACCTAAGATGAAGTCAACATTTCAAAAGGCTCTTGCTTTGAATGGTTACATATATAATCGCTCTGGTGTTGTAAACTTGTTAAGGAAATTTGCAAGAAGAGAGTTGCTTAGGCCTGGCAAAACGAGATTTGCAACTGCCACTATCACTTTGTCAAGGATTCATGAAGAGCAAAATAACTTGAAAAAAATGTTTACATCGGAAGAGTGGGCCAATAGCAAATGGTCAAAGGAACTACAAGGCAAAAGAGTGGCAAAAATAGTATTAATGCCTTCGTTTTGGAACAATGTTGTATATACTTTAAAGGTAGCATGCCCTCTTATTCAGGTACTTAGATTGGTTGATGGTGAGAAAAAACCTCCAATGGGATACATTTATAAGGCAATGGATAAAGCTAAAGATGCTATTGCAAATGCTTTTCAAAGGAACGAGTTGAAGTACAAGGAGGTTTATGAGATCATTGATAGTAGATGGAGTGTTCAACTCCATCGTCCTTTGCATGCAGCTGGTCATTTCTTGAACCCGGAGTACTATTACTCTACCCCAGACATTGAGAGTGATGAAACAGTTATGACGGGTTTGTATGATTGCATTCAAAGGTTGAACCCTGATATGGCAGTACAAGATGCAATTGACACTGAATTGAGTAAGTATAAGAGAGCGGAGGGTCTATTTGGGAATTCCATGTCAAAGAGGATGAGAGATAGAAAAGCACCAGGTACTAATTTTTGTTTTTGTTTTATAGTGCTCATTCTAACGTATAAATTAATGAATAGTTACTTCACTTATTAGTTTTGCAATTTTCATTTATTGAACAGCGGAATGGTGGGCTTCGTATGGATCATCAACGCCTCACTTGCAAAAGTTTGCAATAAAGGTTTTGAGTCTCACTTGTAGTGTGTCTGGCTGTGAACGTAACTGGAGCGTTTTTGAGCATGTGAGTCCAAGTTATAATCTAATAATAAATTTTTATCATAAAATTCGTATTTATTTCATACTCAATGACTATTAATCAATTTGTGTATTGTACTTTACAGCTTCATAGCAAAAAAAGGAATAGACTTGAACAATGTCGCTTGAATGATTTGGTGTTTGTGAAATACAATAGAGCGTTAAAGCGACGATACAATTCACGTGACACAATTGATCCTATTCTATTGGATAATATCGATGAAAGTAATGAATGGTTGCTTGGGAGGCCGGATGAAGATGCAGACGAAGACGGTGACGTGTTTGAAGGTGACCCTTTAGGTGGCACAGAGCCGAACTACCGTTCGAGGTCAACAACAAGAAGTGTAAGGTCGTCATCAGATAGGACTCCGGCTGCCACATCAAGTAGATCTACTCCTTCAGCTCACCTGGTTGACGAAGAAGACGAAGTCGAGGAGGAATCTCTACCGGACTTGGAGCCTATGATTCCATTTGAAGAAAACGTTGTTGCCTTGGCCCTTAGCGATGATGAGGATGTTGGTGTTATGTTCACTTAGTGTTTGGTGATTTGTTATTTTTAGTGGATTTAAGACTTATCTTATGTTGGAAACTTGTTAGATTATGATGCGATGGAATTTGAAACATTTTCTAGTGTTTGAAAGTTTGTTAATTGTCATTTTTTTTAACATAATTTATTGTTTTTGTGTATTATTATTATTATTATTTATTTTAATATTGCGCCTCGCTTCGAAAAGGCGCGCGCCTGCGCCTTGCGCCTAGGCTCCAGGAACCTTTTGCGCCTTAGGTGCGCCTGCGCCTTTAACAACACTGGGATCACCTTAGCAAATTTTATTCCAAAACCAATGAGAGAATTTTTCTTGGTTACTCTAATAATAGTATAACATATAGAGTTTACAATAAAAGTAGTACTTTGATTGTAGAAGAATCGGAAAATGTTACTTTTGATGACACTAATCATTTTCTTCGAAAGACTAAAATTGTTAATGTAGATAATATGGACAATGACATGAGAACTTTGAACTTAAGTGAGACATCCAAAGACAACCCAAATAAATTGGATTAGCTCTCAAGGGGGAGATAAGGAAGCAAGCAATGATGCTTTAAATTCAGACAACTCTCAAGCTTTACCAAAAGATTGGACTTACAAGAAAGATCATCCAAGCTATCAAATCTTAGGTAATCCTTTGAGTGGGGTAAGAACTCGACACTCTCTCAAACAACATGCTAATTTAGCTTTTCTTTCACAAATTGAACCCAAGAACTTTTTCGAAGCTCTACATTGGATGTTTGCTATGCAAGAAGAGCTAGTTCAATTTGAAAGAAATCAAGTTTGGATTCTTGTGCCTAAACCTCAAAATTATAGGATTATTGGCATAAAATGGGTATTTAGAAACAAACTTGATGAATTCGGAGTCGTGGTTAGAAACAAGGCTAGATTAGTGGCCCAAGGATATAACCAAGAGGAAGGAATTGATTTTTATGAGACTTATGCACTGGTAGCTAGATTTGAATCTATTAGAATGTTATTAACTTTTGCTTCTACAAATATTTTAAACTCCATCAAATGAATGTCAAGAGTGCTTTTTTAAATAGTTTTATTTCGGAGGAAGTTTATGTAGTCAACCTCCCAGTTTTGAACATGAAAAATATCCAAACCATGTTTTCAAGCTCAGCAAAACTCTTTATGGTTTAAAACAATCTCCTAGAGCTTGGTATGAAAGGCTAAGTAATTTTCTTTTAGAAAATGAATTTTCTAAAGGAAATCTTGACACCACTCTTTTTATAAAATCTAAGGGCAATGACTCATTGTTGGTTTAAATTTATGTTGATGATATTATATTTGGTGCTACTAATAAATCCTTGTGTGAAGAGTTTGCTTCTTGTATTAGTAAGGAGTTTGAAATGAGCATGATGGGAGAACACAACTTTTTCCTTAGATTGCAAATCAAACAAAGCAAGGATGGAAACTTTATCAACCAAGCTAAATACACTAAAGAGATACTCAAGAGACTTGACATGAAAGAATCAAATGCTTTTGACACTCCAATGAGTTCATCATTAAAGCTTGATAAAGATGAAAAGGGAGAGGATGTTGATATTAAGCGCTTGATCCTAACAATTGGCATATCAGAGTAGGTCACGGGTTCGAGTTGGCAGATCGGAGGTTGGCCGTGTCCTTCTACTCCGTTGTGTACTCGACCGTGTGCGCTGGCTGCTGTGCCAGGATTATAAGGAAATAAAGTTGCGCCCTTACTAATAGTAATTGCTTTTGGTGTAGTGGTAAGCGCTTATCCTAACAGTTTCCTTTATCCAATCCGGTGGTTGTTCTTAGTTATTCTGTCTTTTTGCTTCCTTGTTGGTCATACATTCCCTCAAGATAAGCATCTATCACCTCGGCTGGAGCCTTTTTTTTGTTGTCTGAATTTTCTTTCTTTGTATTCTAGTCGAAAGCCACAGAATATTAGCGTACGTACCTGAATTAGCTATGAGTCTTGCCGCTCTAGAAGCCAGATATTAAGAAGCAAGGGGCTACTTTTGAACTCAGTGGTTGGATCCTTGTGAACTTCGGTTATGGCTTGATAGTCTCCAAACACATACCACCAGACTTTTCTTCTTAAGGGATACTTCTGATAAAATTTCCGCCAGACTCACATCACCCACTCCATGACCTTTGACAATGAGAAATTTTACGATAAGGCATAGCGCAAGGACTGTGAATCTACCGCTATGTGTACCATCTATCATGGCTAATAGATTTGGCAGAAAATATTTCATGACGGAAAAAAGAAAAATATGGTTACCTCAGATAAAAAACTTGGTGCTCTCAGTGGTGATTATGAGAAGCTGCATTAGAGGAGTATGATACCCGTCTTGGAATATTGGCACCACTATCAGTAATTCCGTGAGGAGGTCCATCAAAGTGGAAAGTTCCTTGTATGTCTAACAGAGTTTGCACAGCGCTCTCAACATTTCCTCGTGAATGTGTTTGGATTACAAACTCATGATGGCTTTTAGATGGAACCGCCCTTGAAATAAATTAATCCAACTTTGTTAAAAGATACTGCTAAAGATCGAAATTGAGCGTCAAAATTTTGTTTATCGTCACTGAGCTATACCACTGGAAATTTTTTGTGTTAATTATCGCCTGAAAGTCGATATTTTAAAAGGAATTCAATTCTGATACCTGTTAAAAACTGTGTAACAAAAAGAGTCCCCGCAAGTACAGGATTGACCCAGCTAGTACCTTGTTTTTTTTTAAAAAATGACTTCTTGTTGTACCGACTAGCGATAACTTTAGGGGTACTGGCCGATACTGTCTTCTTCAAGAACACCCCCTTGGTGAACCTACCGGTACAACTTAGGGCATATTTTTTGTGTGGGTTTGTTATATACTTGGCCAGTCCTTGTACTTGCACAATCCCATACTCATTGTCACATATGTGCATGCATGGCATGTTTGCATCTTATTTTTTTATAAGAAGTAAAGTTTCATTCAAGAAAAAAGAAGAAATCTATCTAATTACAAGTTATGAATTCTTCACTTTGAGGTCTAGTCCTATAAGTCTACTTAGTTTTCTTGGTTATAGGTTTGTAATCGGTCGAGCTGGAACTCTCTTCTTCCTCGAGGGTCGAATAAATTCCCTTAAACTCTTGTATTTCTTCTAGTCCAATCCAGCAAATCAGGTTTTTTAGAACTCATAGTTGTCTTTGTCGATGTGGGCATTCAAACTAGGTCTTTATATTTGAATGCCTTTCAGCTTTAAGAGCGGGGCTGACATGCTCTTCTTCCTAAATTAAATGACCGGCGTCGTTTCTTTCCCTTTTGACAACATCAGAGCCTTTCGTTTTTCCGTTGCTTGTTCCCTATGGCTCCATGCTTGCCCTTGCCTTGCTAGATAACAAAGTAGAGGTCGTAGAAACCCAAGCTATAATCTCCTTTCACCGGATATTGTTACCAGTTTGACGACCATGACCTTCAAGTTGTTTATCATCTTATAAGCACCTAGGGGTTTCTTGGTTGGAAGCTACACAGCAATCGAGAAGTTAGAAGCGGGTAAATAATGGAGCAAATTTAATTTAAATATTCATGTATACTTTTCTAACGTGTTAGAAAGCTTTAAGCCCGAACACCTTGTCCTTCGTCTTCAGCCTCGAAATCAGTGCCGCTTCAAAGATCGTCTCCAACTGCAATACGTTCACCATCCATGTTGGGAAGGGAACACCTCGAAAGTTGTCTTGGTCATAGTCATCCTCTTCATCCAGTGCTAGGTCTTGCACAACATGAACTAGGGTTAAGGAAGGCACCAATTCCGTCTGAGTGAATATCTCGTATGGTCTCGAATTATTCTTCCAAAAGTAATTATCCAACACTAATCCCCTAATCAGCTCCACTTGGTTCACGTCCAGATCCAGCATCTCTAGGATGAACATCTCCATAAGCAAATATTTTTCTGCAGAGAGAGAGTCTTGATACCCTTTCTCCCCTGTACACTTAAACAACCATACACTTGTGTGTTCCTCGTTCTTGCATCGCATCGTGGATAACTAGAATCAGCAAGTGGCAGATCCAGGTAAAAAGCTATAACTTTTACCCTTATCTTTTATTTTTTGTAGAATAGATTGGATCCCATCCCCGTGGTCAAATTTCGAGTTTGTGAAAGAATAAAAACAGTTCTCTTCTAACATTCAACGAGTAGAGTTGATTAGAATCCAATTTTCAACAAAACAGACCAGAATCTAGATCGTCTCTCCTGCATTATGAGGGTTTGATTCTGATTACTCTGATTGGGGATGTAGGCCACTCAACCCCTATTGCATGGGTTTAAACTAGAAGTTGCATTTAATTAGGTTTTTTATTATTATCTTGTTGGGATAAAAATCATTAAAAACAAGTAAAGACCGTTTTAGGGTATGATGATGTGCTTACCACCTTCTCGTCATATGAATTAGCCTCGAACCCGAATTTGTAGTTTTGTAGATTGGATAGCTAAATTGCTAACCAGTCACTTATATGGTTTTATTGCTTTCACTAGTAATTGTGTAACCTAAAAACTAAGATCAAAACTCAAAAAACTAGATTTTTCGGATTTGCGTTGTCACAATAAGCGCAGAAGGATTCCACGTGCTATGCCCAACACGAGATGGACTTGGATGGGATGTGTTGAAACCGCACATGGGCAGCTGCTCCCCTTAAGGTAATGGGAAAAGAGTAGCACCTGATTTGGTCCTGAACCAAGTAGTTATTGATGCAGGATGAAAATTATGCGAAGTGTTTATTTGGTTCGCTGCTGCCATAATAAGATTCGCACAGGGGGCAACTTAAAATTTGAAGACATGGTAAAAAACTTGATGTCTTTCGCCAAGGGGCGTCTGGTGACAATTGGCTCAGTTATGTTGAGCTTTTCTGAACGATGGTCTTAAGAGCTACTGGAATGCAGTTGACGCAACAATCAGTGAGCCCTGTAGTAACTCTTGTTTGAGAGCGCGTCTGGGACGACGACCTTCCTCACCATCAGAGATGATGACATGGACACCATCATGGTTTTGGTCTTCACTAAAATGCAGGACGCAAGACTCTTTCCAAATTATCGGGTGACTGTCAATTGTTTGGTATGAGAGCCTTCAGGTTCTTGCGAAGAAGGATAAGAGAGAAACCAGTTAACTAACTGTTAATGAGAAGTGGTAGTAGTTTGTCGCACTTGATATGTCTGAGGCGGATAGTTGATTGAAGCTTGCAGCTTCTCAATAGATTTTTTGCATGAACGAGATAGTAGCGAACAGATCAGGCTGCTCAGCCGTTGTTTGAGGAAGAGCAGAGGGTCTTGCAATGGTGATTGTTATAAGGGTGCATCAGTCAGCAGGGTAGGTGAACCAGACCGGTTGCATGCAACCTTAGCGATGGCTTTGCCATGCTCTTCAACAACTTGGAGACTTGCAGTTCCTAGAGTTGGCATTGAAGACGACCTGGAAGTCATCTGGCTATCTTGCTACGCCAAATTGGCCTAGTCGGCTACGTATGTGTGTCAGTGATAAGTGGCATGAAATCGGCAATGAACAAGCTTAATTGGTTCCACGTATGGCACCAAAATATTGCGGTCAAAATCTGGAGGGACAATAATGACTCGACAGATGAGGATCCGGTAGGAATCTTCGATGCCTAAGTCAATAAATAGGTAAGTAAAGCTCAAGAGATAAGTATTGGGGCTTAAAACAAACCTGGCACTCATGTCTGAGGTGCTTATCTTTAGAGAGGAAACATTACATTCTCCTATGAGGAGACAGTCACCTTGTTATTATCCTGAGGGGGGATCATGATGAGCAAGGATACTCATTAGATTACGGGATAAAAAGTAACCGAGATTAGATGTCTAATCCAAATATAGATTCTCATACCCATATTGCAGCCCAGTGTGACAAGTATTATGCTAAGAGTGGCCACAACATTTTTCCAGATCACTATTGATCCAACTCAATCGAAGGGTGATCAACCTCTGTCTCTTTTTTTTTCCTGAAAAAGGTTAAGAACCCTACCATTGATATCAAAGACAGGTTACATGATGCGCATAGAGGCAATTGAAACAACGCACGGATGATGATGATATAACTCCCAATAATTGGGAAATAACCGGCAATCCCAGTCAAACTGGGAAATCGTGATCCTCGAAGATCTTAACGCGATCCTAACACATCTGGCCCACGGCTTAGTTCTACTAGGAGTCTTCTCCTAACAGCTATATAAATGGGTCTACCCACTCAGCTATAGGACGACTACACAATTCATGCTTTTTCAGAATTACTATTATGTAGCTGCACTCTAACCTAAACATCGGAGAGTTGTCCGCCGGAAACTCACCCGGCAGTCACTCGTTTTATCTTGCAGGTCATCGGTCCAGACTTGACTTCCGCAATGTTTATGGAGTATATTTTTTGCAGCAACAGATTGACGTCATCGTAGGACCGCCAACTCAATCTCTTGACCTCAAGAAAAATTCAAACACGTTTTGTAAGCAACAACAGAAACACCCCAAAATTGACTGAGTCGCTGCCACCGCGGGTCTGCAAATACATTAATCGGCAGTCTCTGAAAAAAATTCAGAGTTCAAAATTTTAGATTATCACAGGCTATGGCCGTTGGACTCAAACAGCGGTCGGTAGCGCTGCTTCCGGCATCCTGCGGCAGCTAGGCAGAACCACAACCACCAACAACAAGGTTACAACCTCGCTGTCCAGGACACGTTGCACCCCAACGCCGTTCCTTCGCCGTTGCGCTACGCCACCTCAACCAAGATTCTCAGCGGTGCAACCACTTCGTCACAAACCGCCGTCAACGACAAGAACCTGCAATTGACGTACAACCGTGGGAACAACGTCCAAAAAAAAAATAGGAGGAGGAAGCAACACAGACGAAGGCTATCACCAACAAACCCCACGATCGCATGTTGCTGCCACAACAATGCTCTGTGCATCGTCGACAATGAAACCAATCAGCCCATCTCCGATGTTGTGCCGTCAAAGACCTCTGACCTCGCACCGTCCATCACAAACTGCCGTTAATCCATTCGGACAGGACCACCAACCGATGGCAGCGCCCCACCTTGGCCCAGATCCTTATTTTGCAACAAGCACCGTTAGATCTACGCCATCGACACCGTCCACTGCGCAACCGTGCCATCGAGGCACAAATTGCGGCCGACAGTGCTTCCACCACCGACCCGTCTGCCGCTGCAATATGCCGAGGAGCACCGTCGCCAGGTTCACCTCACTATTCCGATTGTCGCCATCTGAGCGGCGAGCTCCCCCAGCGTCGTGCCTGTCCACTGTTAGCAAACGGTGACGGCGCCAATTGCCAAGCGGCTCCCTGGCACCGCATCCTGGTGTGCGTTAGCAACGCCGCAGACGTCGTCGCTCGCAATAGCTGCCGGATTTACCGTCGCCATCTCGCCTTGGCGTTGCCGCCTCCCTATGGTGGTCAAATCTATCTTCAGGCATTATCTCTATTCGCTCAAGACAAAAGGGACAGACCAATTTAGAAGGTGCATTCTCTCCTTTTAGAGAATCCTATATTCACCCCCAAGTATGCATATTTATATATAGACCCATAGGGTCTTTTTCATTCAACACATGCATATTTGCATTTTGGATCCACCTTACATATTTATTTAACATTAATTATATTTATTAAAAGTATTTAGCTTTTAGCCTAAGGAAAATGCTTATTTAGACTTAAGACCCACAGGGTCTTATTTATTTAATATATGCTGCACATTCTTTAAAAACGGCGTGTATTTCATTGCATAGTTGTTGCTAAACAAATAAGTGGCAACAAATTTTAGGTGCTAGCGAGCCTTCCTAAAGGCTACTTCCTGTGCATTTTCATTGCCTAGACCTATTTAAATTTTTGTCTAGCATTATGCAGTTGCGTCTGTTAGCGCAAGCACATTAAATGTCAGGTCTTTCAAGCACTACGACTTTTTTGAGCCTACTCGTGTCACGCAGTTGAACATACCCCTGTCGGCTAACCGACAATCCCTAATGGGACACGGTGACTAAAACACCGCTATCAGTGCTGTGTTAAAAACATAGTTGCATATTTATATGCTTTATTGCTTCAGAGGCTATTTTTTCAGTCACGTACTTTTATTTCTTATAAGGGTTTAAATTATGCCTGCGAGCATCAACAGTGACATATAAACAATTCATAAGCAAGAAATTCATAGCACCCTGCGACTTGAAGTCACGTGCTAGGAATTCTGCTGCAGCATCTTGTCGACTCGACATTTCTTGTTATCTCTTGATATTCGGTCACACAGTGACCTCGATCAATAAAGCAGAGCACTTCGCCAATAGCGTCGCTAATATGACAGACTCCATGCCCTCTAGCTATATATGCTCGTCCAGTCAAGCAGTCAGATATGGTCTTCAATATTAATGCCACAGGCTTAATGCCATGTGTCTTATCAGACATGAGGGCTTCATAGCAGCGGACATGTTACGAACTCAATGCTTCGCGCTTTCTTATTTAGCGCTGCAACAACAAGTACCTGTTGCTTCGACGAAAACTCTCGAGGGTACTTTCATGAGCTTTAAGCTCTATCTGCCCTCGAGGGCGCATACGACGAGAACTTTAAGTTCCGTCAACCCTCAAGGGTACTTTCACGAGCTTTGAGCTCCATCTGCCCCCGAGGGCGCGTACGACTAGAACTCTTAAGTTCCGTCAAACCCTCGAGGGTATTTGCATGAGCTTAAAGCTCGATCTGCCCCCGAGGGGGCTTACGATGAGAACTCTTAAGTTTTGTCAAACCCTCGAGAGTATTTGTATAAGCTTAACGTTTCATCCGCCCCTGAGGGTGTGTACGACAAGAACTCTTAAGTTCCATCAAACCCTCGAAGGTATTTGCATGAGCTCCGAGCTCCATCCGCCCCCGATGGCGCGTATGATGAGAACTCTTAAGTTTCGTCAAACCCTCGAGGGTATTTGCATGAGCTCCGAGCTTGATCTACCCCCGAGGGCGCTTCCGGCGAGAACTCTTAAGTTTATTCAAACCTCTGAGGGTATTTGTATGAGCTTGACACTTCATCCTCCCCCAAGGGCGTGTATGAAGCGAACTCTTAAGTTTCGTCAAACCCTTGAAGCTATTTGTATGAGCTCCGAGCTCCATCCGCCCCCGAAGGCGCGTACGACGAGAACTCTTAAATTTCGTCAAACCCTATAGGGTTTGCATGAGCTCCGAGCTCAATCCGCCCCCGAGGGTGTGTACGACGAGAACTCTTAAGTTTTGTGAAACCCTCGAGGGTATTTGCATGAGCTCCGAGCTACATTCGCGTCTAGGGCACGTACAACGAGAACTCTTAAGTTTCGTCAAAACGTGAGGGTATTTGCATAAGCTCCGAGCTCGATCTGCCCCCGAGGGCATGTACGATGAGAACTCTTAAGTTCCGTCAAACCCTCGAGGGTATTTGCATGAGCTCCGAGCTACATTTGCCCCTGAGGGCACGTACGAAGAGAACTCTTAAGTTCCGTCAAAACCGCGAGGGTATTTGCATGAGCTCCGAGCTCGATCCACCCCCATGGGCGCGTACGACGAGAACTCTTAAGTTTCATCAAACCCTCGAGGGTATTTACATGAGCTCCGAGCTCGATCCATCCCCAAGGGCACGTACGACGAGAATTCTTAAGTTCTGTCAAACCCTCAAGGGTATTTGCATGAGCTCCGAGCTCTATCCACCCCCGAGGGCACGTACAACGAGAACACTTAAGTTCTGTCAAACCCTCGAGTGTATTTCCATGAGCTCCGAGCTCGATCCACCCCCAAAGGCGTGTACAACAAGAACTCTTAAGTTCCGTTAGACCCTCGAGGGTATTTGCATGAGCTTCTAGCTACATTCGCCCCAGAGGGCACGTACAATAAGAACTCTTAAGTTCTTTTAAAACCAGGGTATTTGCATGAGCTCTGAGCTCGATCTGCCCCTAAGGGCATGTACGACGAGAACTCTTAAATTCTGTTAAACCCTCGAGGGTATTTGCATGAGCTCCGAGCTCGATCCACCCCCAAGGGCTTGTACAACGAGAACTCTTAAGTTCCATCAAACCCTTGAGGGTATTTGCATGAGCTCAGAGCTTTATTCGCCCCCAAGGGTATGTACGACCAGAACTCTTCAGTTCGGTCAAACCCTCACAGGTATTTGCATGAGCTCTGAGCTCAATCTGCCCTCGAGGGTGCGTATGACGTGAACTCTTAAGTTCTGCCAAACGCTCGAGGGGATTTGCATGAGCTCCGAGCTAGATCTGCCCCCAAGGGCGCGTATGACGAGAACTCTTAAGTTCTGCCAAACACTCGAGGGTATTTGCATAAGCTTCGTGCTCCATCAGCCCTTAAGGGCACTTATTGGAACTCTACGCTCCACTAGTCCTCTAAGGCAGTCCCTTGAGGGAAGAAAACCCCTAAGGGTGACAGGATAGAGCTCGAGTTCTATCTAAACAGTTGAGCTATAGTTCTAACTCGTGAAATGACAAAGGACTATGGGACTTCATCCCCCACCATTCTTCATCAATTCAAAAACCCCAGACAAGGGTGAGTGCAAGGCTTCTTTGCCAGCTCTTAGCTGATGATAACAGTTCGTGTCAAAGTAAAACGCAAGCATGATGTGGTCAGCTCGAGCTAAAGAATAAACACTTGCACAAAATGAACACCCTCCAAAGGAGAGGTGACCCCTCAAGGGAACATTCAAACACTTAGCACATGCAACCACTTGCATGAACAACTTTGTGTCCTCTCCCGAGAGAGGCTACCATAGGGCACAACCTCTAAAGGATCTCGACATCCCATGATTCATCTTCCTAAATATGATTCTGAATAGCCTACTCAGGCGACATTCTAAAACTTAGCTTTCGAGAGCTAAGGTTCTAGCGCCCTACTTGGGCAAAGTTCCAAGGCTTAAGCTCCCGCTTAGGTTGGAGCACTTGGAGAAGAGAAATATTTTTATCCCTACAAGTGGTTGGAGAATCCCTTACAAATCTAACACGTGTCTCGAGACACCAGGTATTAACTTCCTCAGCCAAACATTTTAGCTAAGGAAGTGGGGGCCTTATGATATAACTCAAATATAATTCCTAATAATTGGAGAATATCCCACAATCCCAGTCAAACTAAGAGATCGATAAATATCTTATCAGAGATTATGACGTGATCCTCGAGAATCCTAACGCGATCCTGACACATCTGGCCCACGGCCCAATCCTATTAGGAGTCTTCTCCTAACAGCTATATAAAGGGGTCTACCCCCTCAGGTATAGGACGACTACACAATTCATGCTTTTTTCAGAGTTACTATTCTGTAGCTACGCTCTGACATAAGTATCGGAGAGTTGTCGGCCAAAAATCTCATCTGACGGTCACTCGTTTTTTATCTTGCAGGTCATCGGTTCAGGTTCGAATTTCGCAATGTACGCGGAACATATTTTTAGTAGCAACATATGTCGTCATATTTGATAGGAACCATAAAAGTAACACATGTAGCACCAAAAATTACCAACTACAAATGAAATAAACAAAATACCAAAAATAACAGGACTAGAAAAACAACTAAGCAAGCATTAAAATAATAAACAAGCAATAAACTAGAACTAAACTAAATAGGAAAATAAACCTAAATAGGTAAATGCGTCTTTTTTTTTTCCCTGTTTTGGCCTATTTTAGGGATAAGCACTAAGAAAACAACAGATAAAGCCAACCAAAGTTAGCCCACACCAACCCCACACCTGTCCTGTCTATGCCACGTGCCTCGACCACCATACGTTATGCTGACTCGCACTACCACGAGTTCTGGGTACTACTGGCATCGACAGAATTCAATACCACCGCCAGACCACCATATAGCCACTAAACTGCATCAGCAACCGGCATCCGCAACTAACAGCCACCACCATCAGCCATAAGTCCTTCCACCGCGCATGTCTATGCCGGATAACCACCATCACCCATCAAATTGTCATCGCTGCCACCAAATTCGAGCCAATCTCACCTTTGGGGGGGGGGGGGGGGGGGGGGCAAACCCTAGCGTAAAAGACCTTTGACCTAGACTTTCCTCATCTGCTCTGACCCATAACCACGATTCTCCCGCCGCAGTTACTCCAACCCACGACCACCACACAGGAACCGCAATGGAGGTACCAGCCACACCCACCTTCTTTGACCCACGACCACCCACAACCTGATTGCTATGCAATCAGCCACCCCCGGACGGCCATACCCTTTTGCACCGCAAATCCACTGGGTTCTGATGCCTATCACAGAAACCCACCGGCCGTAGCTCCGTCGCCTACGCATAGGCCACCCGCCGCATCAACCACAAAACCCAATTGAAACCCTAAACTCATGCAGACCACACAACTAAGAAATACACCTACTCTACCACGTCACCACCCACCAAGGAAACCAGTGGTGGTGACAGAGAACCAAGCGGTTGGGCGAAGGGGTTGAGAGAGACTTGAGAAAGTTTTTCATGTAAGTGGTAATCCATCTTTAATTACAACAAAGCCAATCACAAGAAGAAAAGAAATATGTATACCTTCAGTTGTTACGTACTCTGGTCATGACCTTTCTACTAAAACAGAATCAATTAAAGGGCGATTGATCTTTATCCATAAGAAAACATCCAATCACAAAAGAAGGAACCAAGCTTAAGCAATCAATGAATTCCTAACGCTAGGTTTTAAATATATGGTTAGCATTCTTCATTTTGTCGGTTGCTATCAAAGTTGTCTCTAAAATTTAAAGGGTGTAATTTTGAATTGAAAAGCATTGGTTTCACCCTTGTTACTCTCAAAAGCAAACTATTCCCAAAAATTAATACTGTAGATACATGTGTGGACACATTAGTGGCGTGAGTGTTGGTTCACACGTTATTTGGATGGTTTGGCCCGAACAAAACCTTTTAACATGAGAGGCTGCTCTCTCTGCAGCTTGCATACCCAACTTTAATGCCCTGCAAGAAGCCTTAGAAGGGAAGATAATATGGTAACAATCTTGTGATTATTAAGGTATGAAATCGTCTTAGCTCTGAATCTTTTTGTTTTTCTTGATCCACCAAATATGGTGGCGTTGAGGAAATACCTCTTAACTTTCGAAGTGCGTAGGTTTATTTCGTTGGTATCAAACCGCAAGCTTACAACAGGATGGCTTCACATATTTTTGCTATCATATTTCTCCTTCGCCCCACTCGTTTCCCAAACGAAAAAGTAGCCAGTTGCATTTCATAAATACGTTCAGTTGGATGTGGTAGTCGTTGAGCTATGAGATTGAGAAGAAGAGAAAGTGGAGATAACTTTTATTATGGTAGACTCTTTCTCCACCTCTAACTGGTCAGATAAAGATCACACTGAATGTGGTTTCGCATGGTATACATTCCAAGCTTACCCAAGATTGTGCCTTTAACTCATAAAAGGAGAGTTGGGTCTCTTGTTTAATCACACCTACTACAACTGTACAACTTAATTCTGATTACAATTTGATTCTATGAATCACCTTGTGGGTTAGGTCGGCAGCAGCCTTATTGCCCCATCATGTGGCCTTAGCCTATAGAAATCATCAGAAAATGTTGACATTATCGATGAGCCATCTCTTTGAATCTACTTCTATTCTTGACCAGGTGACGCTAGTCGTTTCTTACTTTTGCAAGTTTCCGAATTATCTCCAACGAAGGTGAAACATCTAGGGCTATCAGTACTTGACTTTTTAGTTTTTCATGCTTCCTGAATAAGAGGCTTTCCATCTGGTATTGATTTACGTAACTAAGTTTGTAGCGTGATGCTACATGTACTTTTTATTTGGTCGTGTATTAATTAGTTCATTGTGTTGGCAGCATAAGCAAAGTTACAAAGTAGACCAAGCTTTTTTACCGGCCTCTGGTTCCCCTTCTCTAAGCTAGATAGTCTGACTGATTGATGGAGAAATAATCCAGCCAAGTACTAGGCCAATAGCGAAAGAGTGTCTCTTGAGGTAAAAGCTGCTGCTATCGAGTGCTCTTGATGAACTTGAACTTGGACGTCGAGCGGGGAGCTGATTCTATCCTTTATTTCACTAATTCACGCAACGAACCAAAAAGTAGGATAATACCTCTGAGGTTTTATCATCAACGTTCAGTTTCCTAATTTTTCTTGGGAATGGTGTCGTCACATGCTGCCGTTTCGTCTCCGTGAAAACTGCCTCAGTGCAGCAGTTCATGATGTTGGTCCATGAACTGTTGCACAAACTATTTATAAATGGAAACGAAAATATTTGGCTGTTACTTTGGTTGGAGAATTTTTTTTTCAAAGAAACTGTCTCCTACCCGTATTGTAGGAATCTTCTTTCAATATCGTGTATAGTGATAATTAATATTTGTTAAATATTTCTAGTAACTTTTCTTCTAAAACTTTCAGCGACAATTATTAGCAGCATTGTTTTAACGTCATTAAATAAAAATCACTAGAAATATTTAGAGACAACAAATTGTCGCTATATAGGAGATAGTAGAAAAAGGAAAAAATTGACTACTACCTTGATTGGAGGAATTTTCTTCATATCCTCTATATAGCGACAATCAATTGTCTCTAAATGTTTTTAGTGGTTTTTATTTAATGACGCTAAAAAAGTGCTGCAAATAATTATCGCTGAAAGTGTTAGAAGAAAATTCACTAGAAACATTTAACAACTAGTAATCGTTCTATTCACGGGATTGGAAGAAAATTCATACAATCCGGGTAGGAGCCAAAGTTTGTTCAATGGAAGGAAAAATTTGGCTTCTACCTTGATTGAAAGAATTTTCCTCCTACCCCTTATAAAGTAACAATCAATTGTCTCTAAATATTTTTAGTGATTTTTATTTAATGGAACTAAAAAAATACTGCTAATAATTGTCACTGAAAGTGTTAAAATAAAAGTCATTAGAAACATTTAACAACTATAAATTGTCATTATATACGGGATTGGAAGAAAATTCCTACAATTCGGGTAGGAGCAAAGTTCAAATCAGCTGCTCTCTCATTCGAGGCATTTCTCTACGCTCTATTTCAAGACCTTGGCTACTAAGTCAAAACCTTGACCACCAATAAACTTGGCAACCAAGTCTATTTTGCGACCAAGTTGTGCATCTTTTCAATTATTTGATTTATTGTACTACAAATAGGCTTGTATAGTTGTACCAAGCTGGTACTTCAATGGGTTTCTAAATTTTGGGACAGGTGTAGCAACCGGTTTGCATCATCCTAAAAAGTGGTTCTGTTAAACCATCTAGTACGCTGGTTGAAGTGCACAGGTCGGTTCACCATGGACCTAGTTTGGCAATTTCTCCATTAGCAACAGTGTAAGTTGGTTTTACCGGCCTGTTCTATCAGGTTGTACACCCTAGTATTGACGGGTGCTCTCGTTAAAGGGGAAATCCCGATGACAGTCTGACATGAGTGGCTGCTTCAAAGTCCAATTGAGTTTCATCTCTTGGCTCAATTTGCACGATATACCCCTCACTTGTAACTCTGGAAGTTAATATGTGTGGTCATCAATGTGTGTGCAAATTGTTCGATTTACCAAAATGCTAGGATGTTCTTGGTATTATGGCCTTAGGGTGAGGGCATAGTTAAGAGCGCCTTGCAACTTTAGAATGTCGAGGGTTTCAAGAGTTACCCTCGCATGGGTAGGTTGGAACAATCATGCAAGTTTGTGTGGCCTTTAAAAAGGTGAAAGAACATATTAAACATATGTGCACAAGAAAATACGAACATAAAAAATTCTAAAAGCATATCAAAAGAAAAAAAAATCCTAAAAAAACTATTAAGTTTAGTCCCTAGCAGAGTCGGCACTTTGACGACACGCATCCGAAGAATCTGATTCTTGAGTCGCCGTCTTATTATTAGGGTTAGTTAATATAATTAACTGAAAAAAAAAAAACAAAGAAAGAGAACCCTAATTCAACTCTGATTATCTAATTAAGCCTTCTGATTTGCGGAACCTTCGATTTGAGAAATAAGTTATATGACGAGAAGGTGTTAGGCACATCATCATACCCTAAAATGGTCTTTTTCTTATCTTTATGTGATATTAATGATTGTTATCCAAACACTGTGATGATCAGGAAAATGGTTCGATGATACGTGGAGGTGCCACAAAGGATGCGGTCTGAGTTGGCTTCCAGGTAGGCAACGTGGGAGACAGCAAGGACGGCGCAAGGGCCGAGGACAAGGCTCCCCAGACAGGTCGTGAGGGGTGGCAGTGCTGCGCAGGCAAGGTGACGATGAACAGGACCGACAGTCTGCAGTCCGTGCTGAGGGTATGGCGTCCGGGGTCCGTAGACGGGAGTTCAAGTATATTTCTCTCACTAGAATTCCAGAGAGAATGTTTCCTTTAGAGGGAGAAAGTGAAAAGTCCAAATGAGAATCAGATCCTTGAAGAAGCTCCAAAGTCCACTATTTATAGGCAAAAATGTGCATGTGTCATAAGTTGACATGTGTCGCCCCCTGGGAACGACACGTCACCAGGGGGCCAACGCACTGACCCTTCGTTGGACTGCCGGTCCCTAAGTTCGTGCTGCCCTGCCCTTGCGACGTCTCTCTGCCTGTCTGAAGAGACTGATCATGCCGCGGTAGCATGGTCAGAGTAGCCCGTTGCCCCAGCCTCCAGTCCAAGCCCTTACTGAATCCCACGGTCCTGGCAGCGGTGGGGAAGACCCGACGCCCAGCTGCCAGGTGGACTAGGCAAGATGCCCTTCCGAAGACCTGCTCCCATCTCGGAGTGACCCGGGGGTCATAGTCCTTAGGGGTGCCGACGCGAGCCCCCAGTGCCAGAGCACGTAGGCCAGTCACGCAGGCACCCCGGCGGAGAAAGTGTCCTGGCGGAGTAGCCTGTCCCGTGAGCATATAACATGATTGCAGCGCATGGGGCACGGTTGAGTGCGGGCGACGAGGGTCGCAGAGTGATCTCCGAGCGACGAGGGTCGTTGCGTGGATGGCGCGTGACTGTGAGCGACGGTCGTCATGGCGACAGAGCGGCCACAATCGACGGTCGTCGTGACTACGAGCGACGGTCATCGCGACGACGGAGCACGGCCGAGAGCGACGGTCGTCGTGACTATGGCGGAGTGCGTCCGCGAGCGACGGTCGTCGTGACAATGGGGTGGGGTCAAAGGTGACGGCGTCGGTGTTCAAGGCAGGTGGCCGACCCCCAAGGGAGGCCGACGCTTGGGGGAGGCCGAGCCTAGAGGGAGGCCGACCCCCATAGGGTGGCCGACCCCTTGGGGGAGGCCGACCCTTGGGGGAGGCCGACCCTAGAGGGAGGCCGACCCCTCGGGGTGGCCGACCCCCCAGGGTGGCCGACCCCCTTGGGGGAGGCCGACCCTAGAGGGAGGCCGACCCCCCGAGGGTGGCCAACCCCCAAGGGAGGCCGACCCTTGGGGGAGGCCGACCCCTTGGGGTGGCCGACCCCTTGGGGTGGAAGGCACGCCGAAGTCGCTTCACGAATGGTTCACGTGACTTGAGCATGCGTTGCTTTGACCGTCCCTCGAGCGTTGAAAAGTTGACCGCTGACTGGGTGATGTGTCGTGCAAAGTGGGTCCCTTGGCGGGTCTTGGGGTGCGACCAGAATAGGGTATGAACACACTGTTAGAACAACTCCTTAGTTAAACCCAGTTTAGTAGAAATCAACAATAGGGGTCAAGTGGCTTAAGTACCCGATCGAACAAATCATGATCTAAACCATGTAGTTCTGACCCTAGTATAGGTGACCTAAATCTTTGTTTGTGATTTTGAAAATCCGGCTCTTGTCAACTCTTCTAGTTGAGAGTAAGAAAATTGTTTTTTCATTCACAATCCAAAATTCGAACGCGATCCAATCTAATCTATTCTATATATTAGTGAAAATTGTAGGAAGAGAATTATACCTTTCGACATGAATTGTCTGATCGCTGACTCCAGAATATCAACGATTTTGAAACCAGAACGATGAACACATAAGTGTATAGGAAAATGAACTTTTAGTTTATTTATCTCTCTTTTGCTAGTTAATCTCTCACAAAAAAACTAACAGGCTCTGGGGATGTTTCTCTCTATAACTTACGTACTGTCCCTCTTGGGGTTGCCTGAGGTTGTATACGTAGAGGCCTGGGGGCATAAGAGTTGCATAAAGAGAGTAATTGAAAATCCTTATAGCTCATAATAGATAAGACGAAACAATAATACCCTTACCATCTGGTGCATTTCAGCCGCTTAGAAGAGCCATCTAAGTCAAAGTAGAATTGACCGGTAAACTTATCCTTCTTAATTTACTAGAAAGCCATTTTCTACAATGAGAAGACTACTTTATAAAATAAATGCAACTGATAACAATGATCAAGACAGAAACCCAAATCAAAGCATAATCAACTACCAAACTCTCTATCCTATCCAAACTCTGACCTAGGTTAAACACTAACTAGCTGGACTGAAAAAATAAAATAAAAAGTAAAGCTTACATGAATTAAGTAATCAAATAAAGCCCCACAAAAATGAGGTATCTACAACATATTTGGTGGTTGCAACAGCAGTGTCCACATATGGTATTTTTTTTTCTAATGTTAGGTGAGGTATTTAATTTGTGCATGCTTTTGGCAATAAAACATTTACATCTAAACTGACGCGCCGGGGGGGGGGACATATTCTAGTTTCCTCGGTCATTAGACTCTTAGAGCATAATCATAGCCTCCAAGGGCTGTATTTGGTCTTTGGAAAATAGTATCTCAAGAAAGGTATATTTGAATGCAGGACTACATCCTTCAATTTAACTACCACAGAGAGGGTGGAGGTGAGTAGGATACATAACCAAGTTTGTGAAAGGTTGGCTCATTGAAGGTGTGTAAGGCCACATAAGTCATCAAGATGGTAAAGTCCTTGTTGCCAACTTTACCCATAAGATGGAGAGTTTCTGGTGCAGGGATACCAGAGAGAGCATGTTTGTGATGCAGTCCTTGTATGTGGTTGGTGCAGTCCTTGTAGTTTGGTTCCTCAGTAAACTTGGTTGGGTATCATAGATTGATCTTGCTTGCAGGTAGGGGTGATTGATTGGTCATCCATCTTCTCAGAATAACTCTCTTATGCTGATATCATTAATGTCATTGTGTTTTCTTAAACTTATCTCTAAGGCAATTGTAGCAAACTGCCTCAAAAATTTTCCTTTGGACATACAAAACGGTCTAAAGAAAACTCAAATCGCCATCCTATTTTACAAAATAAAGGAAAGATAATAAAAACCCTAAAAGATTCTAAGATGCCAAACAGACTTCTAATTTACTAAAAACAGAAAAGGATGGTTTCGGGGACTGAGTTATTCGGTAAGAAGGTGTTAAGCACCCAACGACGACTTAGAAGAATTAGCACCACCTAGAGATGAATCCACGATGCATGCAGATCATTAACATAACAAGTGTTGTATGAAATGCTGATTTTCTTTCTAAAAGTGATGCATCACTTTTAGATAGAAATGGTACAAAAGTTCTGGAGAGTAGCCTCCTCTGAACTGTAGCCAAAAGACCCTTTTATAGAGGTATGAGGCTAACCGAAGTGATAAAGATAACTTTTGAGTATGACATCTCTGATATGGTAATATATTTGAATAAAGTCGCAGATTGGAAAGGTCAACTAGCCGGTTGATTTATCAAAAACCGGCCAAATTTGTCCTTTAATATTTTAAGATTTTTTCTAAATTTTGAAACATTATCTGTCCCTAATACGGTAATCATCTCTTATAAAATAGTTGGAATATACCATATCTTGAAAATTATCTCCCAATTTCATCTAAATAAAGGAGATTTGTATGCATCAAAGATTAATCTCAAGATATTTCAGAATTATCTAAGCAATATCATAATCTTCTAATTGGGTTAGACTGTGGACTGGGACTAGCCAAACCGGTTGACTCTCTTTTAGAGCCAAGAAGGTTATCGACTCTTTTTTAGAGCTGCTAGACCGAAGACTGTGCATAATAGTCATGAACCAAATCACTCAAGGCCGAAGGCAACAATGTCGCATGAAGTTCGTCGTCAGTGACATTAACTTAGTCTGGAAATGGAACCAACGGTAATGACAATTGGTCACCAGACGAAGGCGTATTCCTAGAAGCCAGAGCCAACAGTGTGACTAATTGGTCATGTAAGAATGCTAGATGAATGAACTTTGTTTGTTGTTGGAGCCACCAAATCGATTTGAATGGTCGTCTAGATACATTAAAGGGAAACTTTACTTGTTTCCTGAGCCACAAAATTGATTTGAATGGTCATCCAGATTTGCTGAAAGGATAACTCTATCTGTTGTTGGAGCCACCAACTTAATATGAATGGTCGACAGACAGAGACTCCTATCTAGATGCCAAAGCCACCAAATCAGTTTGAGTGGTCATCTAGTAAGTTAAAAAGGAAATTTTGCATGATGTCGAAGCCACCAAATCTGTTTGGATGGTTGACAGACAAAGGGAGGAGTACTAATAGATGCTGAAGCCACCAAATTGATTTGAGTGGTCATTTGCGAATACTGAAAACAACTTTCTTGGTTGTTAAAGCCACCAAATCAATTTGAATGGTCGACAAACAAAGTAGAGATTTGACTAAGAGACGAAGCCGACAAAGTATGAAAGCGATTGGTTGTTTAGGTATAACATAACATATCCAAGAGCCAGAGCCAACAATACGTGAAAACGTTTAATCTCCTGGACATAAAGAAAAAAATGCAGAGAGATCACTCAAAGTCGAAGCCAACAATTTCTTGGAATAGATGGTTGTCGAGTGTCGGACCAAATCAAGCAATCGACATGGAGAAAATGTTGTGTTTGACAACAAGGGATAAGATATGGTACAGGCCTTATAGCACTCAACATTGCTGAGTTGAGCTACAAATTTAAAGAATCATTGATCAAAACTTTGAATGATTTTAAAAACAAAGGTGCATAAGCACACAAGCATGTAGTGATACAAATGTTTTGGAATAAACTTGAAATTTAAAGCAAATATGAGGGTGGAAGGAGAATCTCATGCAAGCACACAATCACTATGGAGAGTTTTTTCTTTTTAGTTAAACCGAAAGGTTCTTGACATTGGTTTAATGAATGTTTAATAGAACTAGAATTGGTCGGTTGGTCAGAGGACCGGTAGAAATTAATGAAGAAATCGACCGGTTAGTCAGAGGACCGGTAAAAATTAACGAAGAGACCAGCTAGTTTATCAAAGAAGGAAGAATTACATGGAGAACCAGTCCAGAATTTCGGTTCCAACTTTGGGCATATAGGGTTCGAATTGGGCCTAATTTCCCATTACTATCTTTCTTGAATCTTATATCCCTTAAGAAACTCCCTAATTCGCTTTTATTCCAACTCAACTCTATCCTTCCTTCCAAGTATGAAACCTATGTATCTCTTCTTTATCCTAGCCATTGAGAGAGTACAAAGAGGTCATGAAAGAGGCCCTCAAATCAAGCGAATTTTGAGATTTTGTTTGACGATTCGGACGAGGATAGAATTGTCCTAACTCCAGACCAAGTCACGTACCTAAGCAATTTGTTCTTCAACGATTAGGTATGATTTATCTCTCCTTCTTTGCCAATACACACATTGTTAGGGAATATTCGAGATTAGGAATCTCCCATGTAATATGAGACCTCACATGCACTTTTCCTAAATGTTTTACAAATTCCATGCCTTAACCGGTTATTTGAGCTGTCTCTTCTTTTTTCTTTCATTGCTTGCAGCTCTTCCCCAAAAAAAATTAGGCTTAGGGGTAATCCATATTTGGTGAGAAAGTGGTATAAAAAGGTCTCGGAGGTGGTACATGAGCAGGTAGCCTTGGTAGGCTTCGAATATTAATTGAATGGGTTACATTCTTTTTCACGTAGCAAGAAGCGTCTTTTGACCCTAGCTAAGTGTTGGTGGGATTCCACCGACACTTTCATCTTTCTTTTCAGGAAGCAACTCTCACCCAATATGATTTTGTACACATCAGGGACATTCGGGTGGTAGGCCTATGCCATGGGCTACAACCTAGACCAAGACCCGGACCGCGACCTCGTACAGCGGTTGCTATGGTTTATGTCGGCTTTTAAGAAAGGCAGCTTAATTTTTCTTGCTACCCTCTACTCACACTATGAAGGTATGACGTTGGAAGGTGCTGATGGGAAGGCGGTCAATTACTACGTCAAAGCTTTTTTGTTGTATGTGATTGTGGAGACCCTCTTTAGGAATGAGGACGACTCCATGCAACTCTGGTGTCTGAGGGCTTTAATGGACATCGAACAAGTGGGGGAGTACAATTGGGGGATGCCGGCGCTGGCCCACCTGTATCACCTCTATGGCAATCCATATTCCGAGTTCAGGCGACAAGCTTCATGGGCTATAGCTAAATCTAGGAGGTATGCTTTCTTTTTATTGCTCATCCTTTTATTCTTTTTTGTCCATCTCAATTTTTTTTAGATTTCCTCTCACGCATTGATTCTTGTCGTCACAGATTTGGAATTTTTGAGGTACTATAGCTGCAGCTATCACAACTAGCTAAGGGGAAAGAGGACGAAACGAGGCAGAATATGTATCGGTGGAACTTCCGGGCAGAGCAGGCTGGTTTGACCACAAAGGTGTACCCAGTGTTTTAACAATCTTGTTCACTGGCCAGTAAATTCCTTATTTGCATATATTTGCTTTTATTATTATTTTTGTGATGCATGTTTCAGTATTCTCTTCTCTCGTGCCTCAAGACTCACTCCTGAAATGGTGGATCGAGGATCTCTACGAAGAGGAGTTGACTCACCCAGCACCATTTAGATGTTAGGCCTCGGATACCTGCTACATCTCTTATGGATGTGTATAAGAATGGGACCCTATAGTGGGGCTTGAGACTGAGCTTGCTGAGTGGGATAGCTATATCCTCCTTGAGATAGCCAATTGACCCTCGAACCTATGAGGCACTTACTCGGGAGGACTTGGCTCCTTTATTTATTGCTGAATTAGTGAAGCGGATCCAGAATGCCCGAGCAGGGAAGGAAAAGAAGAAAGATGGGGATAAAGAGATAAGTATGGAGGGTATTACTTTCGTCTCCTGGAAATTTGCCCACTTTATAGTCCGTGAGGACTCCCGAGTGAGTGGTGATCCCTAGACCGAAGCGAGATGAGGATGTGCCAGGACTAAAGGATTTAGCCTTAAGGAAGATGGTGATTTTCAATCTTTTTACTTCCTTTCTTTTCCGATGTCAAGCCTTGCTTTCATCATCTTTTCCTTGTAGGTCCCGAGTGAATTGTTTAATGCCTATAAGGTGATTTACAGCCTAAAGAACATGGTATCAAAATTCTATGATACCATGGTGGTCTATAGGCTAATAAAGGAGACGACAAATGCATCTATGTCTCTATTTGCACCACCCGCATGTAGAGTATCCGAGGCAGCGCTAGGAGAGACTCCTTCAGACCGAGTGGATATCACCTCGTGGGCTCATGCAGAAGGAGGACGTACAACGATGAAGGGTGGTAAGGTAAGGATGCGGGCCACTAGCAGATTCATCCCCACGCCTGCCCTCAAGTCCGACACTAAAGCCTACTAAAGAAAAAGAGCTCCCAGTGCTGCTAAAAAGAAATCTGGATTGCTACAAAGTTCACGGTAAAAGAAAAGCTATCAGTCCATCGATCTACAAGAATTCAAATCATCTTCGATAAAAGCCAAGTCTTGATAAACAAGCCTATAGAGATTGGTGGCTCTCCTTTGGAGTCCGAGAAAGAACCGTGGGAAGGAAGTAAGGATGCATACACCACAAATTCCACAGATGTCGAGCTAAGCTCAAAGAGGTCATGGAAGTGATGCCAGAAGATTAGGTCTAGGGATTCTAGTTCCTAGGGTCCGCATCTGAACACTTGAACGATGTTAAATTCTATGTCAAACTCGAGCTTAAATTAAATTTACAATGCTTTGCTTACATTTGGTTTTTGTGCTTTTCTTTTACAAGTGCACAAACATAGCACGAAAAGAAAAGAAAAGAACAGGATAAAAACTTGTAGGAGGATTGATTGAGAAATAGGTGCATGGCATAGGCCAAAAAATGAGCATATCCTGTGACAACTTTAGATCACTGACTAACCAGCCACTTAGTCGTTAGCCAGGAAGCAACCTTATTGGAAAATTTTGTTTTCGATTGAAATTGGTTGACTAATCAAGATGTGGCATTAGAATAGATTTCCTTTAAGAGAAAGTGGTTGGTTAATCAATAGGTCTACTTTTGAATTTTTGGAGCAAAACCGATCAATTAGCCAGCAAAAATTTTGTTTTTTGAAATTCCAAGACCGTCGGTTAGTTGGTAGGTCTTCTTACAAGTAAAGCATGAAAAATTGGTCATTTTTTAAATATCTTTCGATTCTTCAGACTAATTTAAAAATTTTTAATCTAAACACTATACAGTTTAGGGTTCCTTTTCTTTGGGTGTGGCAAATTGCCTCAGAAAAATTTCCTGATTTTGGGAGTCCTCATCTTATTTAATTTGAGAAAAATAAGAAAAACCTAAAAAGTGACTCAAAGGCGTCCAAGAAGGATGATTGATCTTATCGAAAGCAAGAGAGGGTCTCGGGACTAAGTTACACAACGAGAAGGTGTGAGGCATCTCTCGTGCCCTTTCGGTCTCTACTTCGTTTTTATCTATATTTGGCTTAGAGAACAAGTAACGTGCAAGATATAACAAGACTCACCCTAAATTGATTTTTAGATTTTTAGCTTGAACTCGACAACAAGGAACGAATTGTCTATGTATCCGATCGGACTTATAAGAATCAAAACCGGCCAGTTCATCCCAAAAAATAAAAAATAATTTTTTTGAATTTTGAGACCTTATCATACTCTTAATTTGGTATTTATCTCTGATTCGACAGATAGAATGTACCAAATTTGGGATAATTCATCTTTAACCATATAATTGAGTGATTTAATCTTTGCATCAGAGATAATTCACAGATTATCCCCAAATTATATAGACAAACTAAATCAACTTAAATCTAGACCTTGGACTGGACTTGACACAATTGGACTGGACTGGACTGATGGATCGAACATGAGAATAGGTTAGACATGCACTGGACCAAACTCAAACAACTAAACTGGACTGGACTAAAAAATTAACTAAGTCACATTACTATGCCTAAACTCAATAATGAACTCTAATTAATAACAAAGCCCACTAATTACTTAATTACTAATAACTACAAAAATAGAGTGTCTACAGATCCCCTCGGTGATGGAGCTCGCTCCCGGGTGAACATCGCAGAAGAGAGAACAACACATTTTTGTAGTAAATACACGAAAAAGACCACAAGACTTAAAGACAGACTCAACGTATCCCAATCAGAGCAACGTAGTTCGGATGGCAAAGATAACACACAAGCTGGGGGTGAATCGTAACAACGATTGGTTAGACCTTTCTAAGGCATCTTACGTATCCCGGGAAAGGAATCAGACCAACGTAGTTTGGATGGCGGAGATATCACTCGAAGCCGGGGTCAATAGTAACAACAATTGGTCATCATTTAATACCAAAAAGAGAGTGAAATCGAACTTTATCTGGAGCCGGAGCCAACAATAACAACGATCAGTCACAAGATAAAGGGTATATTCTTAGAAGCCAAAGCCAATAGTAACAACAATTTGCCATCTAAGGATACAAAAATGTATTGTCTAAGAGCTGGAGCCAATGGTAATTGGTCGCTTAGACATACGAACGTATCCCTAGATGCCGGAGCCAATAATAACGACGGTTGGTCATCTTAGAATATTGAAAAAACTGAGACTGCATAGAGCAAGGTACACGATAATCGCGTGGTAACTTGGATTGAGCGTCTCTACTCAAACATAGATCTGGATTTGGATATGAAGACTATACGTGACCTTCATGTACTTACCAAAGTTGAGGGTTGACTACCATCGGACATTGACCTGATTAGAAATGGCTACACCCAATGAAGGTTGCCAACATACCCTCATCCGACAGGGATCAAGTTGAATGTGGTTCAAACTGAATTTGTAAAGAAGAATATATGTGCCTTACATGTACCGACCTCGACTGGGGTCAAATACCCTTGGACATAAACCTGGACTATTAGAGAATGACCGGTGAAGGGCTGAGATGATAAGTTGACTCTTCTACTAGAGCCACGAAGGATAAAAGCATGACTAAAAATCACAACAAACATTAGAAACTTTTTTTTCAATATATATATATATATATATATATACAGGGAATGGGACGGGGAATGGGTTACCTACTCTTAACAGTCAAAGCGATGTCTTTTATTTTATTTAGAATTAAAGAATTCAAAATGAATCAAATCTCCCCAAGTAGGATTTGAACCTACGACCATTCAGTTAAAAGTCAATTGCTCTAATAGAAAGCAAAGTGCGACTTGAAGGACACGATCCAACATGAATTTTTATTCTTACATCCACCATTTTATATAAAAATGAAGGTTCTCTTGGCTCAACATGTCGAATTAGGTATATCTAATTTAATGGATCTAAGTCAACTCTTGCGGATGTTTCGACGAATGATGGGTGTATCAACCAAACATCGTTTGATTATTCGGACGCACCAAGTAGTTATGGAATCGCATTGATAGCATCTACCCATCTCCTAGCTCAGCGAAGAGATAGATTTGCTTCAATTGTTTGTCTCTTTCCCTCAGCTTTCTATTTTTTTTAAGAAAAAAGAATTTTTTTTTTTGAAGAATAAGGTCTAGGAGTAAACTCTTAAGACATAGTCTTATACAAAACAAACACACTGACCTTGACTGTCAAGATCCCCTAGGCAAAACGCACGTAGAAGGAACTGGCCATTCATGGACTAACCAAACAAAGAAAAATTATCCTGACAGTCAGTAAAAGGGAATCATAAGGAGTCCCTATAAGAAATGCATGCGATGAACCAAGTGAACAACAAAAAGGCATTATCACGACTATTGTCAGAGGGGATTGACAGGGAGCCCCTAGGAAAAAGTGCAGGCAAAACGATGCTAACCATGAACCACAAGACTACTGTCATGAATGGGGAATCACAAGCAGCCCCCAGACAAAAATTCTAACCATGAAATGTACAGGATAAACAAAGGTATACATTACCCGACTGTCGTAAGAGCAAAATTTTAATGATCCCCGGGATAAAAATACAGTTTGACGATGATGACCATCAACAAAAAAAACAGACGCCTCTATGAATGTCGTCAAAGCGGGATCACAGGGAACCCCTAGACAGAATGCGTGGAGGTGATGTTGAATATGAAATAAACTAGAACAAACAAAGACAGTCGGTACCCTGACTGTCATGAAGGGAAATCACAGGGAGCCTCTAGACATGGACATATTTAGAGAATACTGCCCATGCAATAAACTAGATAAACAAATACAGATTTTATCATGACTATCATGAAAGTGGACTCATAAAGAGCCCCTAAGTAGAAACAAAATGCAAAGACATACACTATCCTAACTGTCAGGAGAAGAGACTCATATGAAGCTCTTAGGTGGACACAAGAAGGACACAAAGACAGACATTATCCTGATTGTCGCAAAAAAGAAATCACAGGGAGCCCCCAGACCAAAACTTTATCTAGACGATGCTCACTATGCAGTAGATCGGGGAAAGACAGACACTAACCTGATTGTCATGAGAAGGGAATCATAAAGAGTCCCTAGAAAAACACATACAGACAAAACTGACCATGTAATAAGCTAGATGGAGACAGACAACAACATGACAGTCAGGGAGAAAAACTCATATAGAGCCCCTGGCGAAGACAAAACTCACTCAAAGACAGACATCATCATATTGTCATGAAAGGGGGCTCACTCACAACGAGCCTTTTGGACAAAATGTATGCAGACAAACTGACCGAGATAAAAACTAGACGAATAAAGACAGTCATTTTCATGAATTTCCAAGGAAGGGGACTTTCACATGAAGCCCATGTATTAAGACCAAAATGCATGTGAGGATAAACACTATCCTAATTGTCATGAAAGGAGACTTACAAGAGGCTATTAGACAAAAAAAATGCCGACAGTGTAGCGAAAAAGATGACATAAGACAAATATTGTCCTGACTGTCAGGACAAGGGATCCACCTAGAGCTCCTGGACAAAATGCAACTAGAGTTAACCTTAGAGAAACTATAAATAAAGGGGAATCACCTGAGATAGCCCCTTGGAGACATAAACAAAGAAGAGCCTATAGCCAACTTAATATCCTTTCACAGTTCGAGAGCATGTTGAAATTAAGAACCATTTAGGTTGCCTGATATTATAAATTGACCAACCACTTCAAGATTTTTCATTTGCTTTTTAGAATGTTAGGCAATGGTGCCCACTCTGTTGACACGTATATCTCTATGCAAAGGGGAAAAGACCACTGAAGTCTTTTTTATCGGAAATATTTCAATTCCTTATCATCAAATGTCATTCAACTTCATAGAAAAAGTTGGTTCTTGACTTAAACACTTAGGTTTAAATCCTCAAGACTACCATGAAAAGGTTAGGCCCAAAAAAGGTAAACAGTGAGGACGTGTGAAAATTGCAATGTATGAACTGTGAGGCTGAGGTGTATGCTATGGAACTATATAATCTGTGAGTCTAATGGAGTCCGGGCCTAGGATTAGCTAACATGTCAATGTATATGACATGGCTGACCAAAAGTATATTGACTATCAATTGCGTGATAGAAAGGCACATGATAGGAATAAGGTCTCTGACACAGTCATTGAAGTAGTTGCAAAGATATCAAACGATCGTATAGAGCATGGTTGCTATATGAGGTAGGGTAGGACAGATAAGTCATAAAGATTAGTGGGTCCTCATCAGGTCACAAGGAGGTGAGCACATCAGGTTTGAGAGATTAGTAATTGAAGGGTCATCCAACAAGCTACAGGGAAGTGAACAAATCGTATCATATTGTAGGAAGCCCAGAAAGGTGCATGGACCATCATTTTCATTCTTTTTTTTTATATTGTTTCATTTTTCATTTTTTTTTTGAACTCATCAAAATGTTGGAGAACCTTTGTCTTTCTTACATAAGCATAACCTCAAGGAAGACTTTACATGGGACATAATGTAGGTTATGGTGTGGGCTAAGAAACAAATGCTAAATAAGCTCAAAAACCTAAACATGAAACCAAAGCCCCTAGTGTGTGTTCTGGGAGACCGAGCCTAGAAGGTGACTAAGCTGCCTACTTATCCTCATTAGAGGAATCAGGTCAGACGTAGTTCAAATAGGATCTTTGAATATTAACCTTCAAACTAAACCAATGGAAATTCTATGCGTCAAATTTTACCAATCATTCTCCAACCTTTCTGCTTTTCCTTTTTTTTATTCTTCTTTTTCCTTTTTGTATTTCTCCTTCTTTAAAACAAATGATCACCAAGATTTCAATCATCAACTATCTTCAAGACGTTGGTTCATATGAAGGGGAACCATTTCCATGTTGAGTTGACTTTGCCGCATTACTTAAGAGATAGGCACACACAGGCAGGGAGGATACCCGTCCCAAGGTTAGAAATATAGGCTTTCAAAAAGAAAGGGAACAAAGTGCTAGCAAGTGGTAAAATAATAGTATAGACAAATCAGAATAATATGTGGGGGCCAAACGATGGCATCCAATTATTAGGAATACTCATTTAAAGGAAGACTTATGAAAATGTACGTTCTTTCGAGGTCTCTTTCTTTTATTTTTTTTTTCGTTCCTTAACTTCTACCTAGACTCCCTTTTCCTACTGGACTTTTTCTCCTTTTCTTATTTTTTTAAAAAATAAATGACCCATGCTAGGAGAGAATAAGTGAGCTTTGTATAGGGGAAAGTCTTCACATCCATATGACACCTCATTATCTTTTAGGATTTAACTTGTTTCCGGTGAATGAGGGGTTGGCTAAGAAAGGAAGACTCGACCTTGAGTCTCACTCGAATGTTTGAATTTTAAACCAAATTATCCCGTTAGGTTTTCTGAAATTCAATTTCAAAGAAATTTAAATTTGATATTTATTCTTAGAAATACAGGAATCACTACCCCCCAAGTGCAAAAAAGAAATGTCAACGAGATAGACCACTACTCTTGAACTCAAAATTATTTTTTGCAACAATACCTCGAAATGATTGGTCAATTATGAATTCAAGTGGTATAAAAATGGGCAATTCTCTCTTGCTTTGAAAATTTCCAGGCTCTCAACTTGCTAAGGATGAACTCCAGACATACTGGAAACATTAACTCTAGTTGACTCAAACTGTAAAAAGGACTTTTGGGAAAGAGAATACTTTTGACCTTTTATTTCTTTTATTCATCCGACTAAGCGACCAAAAGTTAATTAAAAACATGAACAAAAAAACAAGTCTGAAAAAGAGTAATCTAGAAAATGCTAGGAAAATCATCCAATGTTTCGACTTGGCATCATACTCAGCTCGACACTGAGAAAATCTTTGGCCATCGATGTGAGAACGAACCGATCTTATCTCATGCTGAAAAGATCTGGCTAACAATATCCTTCTCTTGTTGAGCATAGAAAGATCTATGCTATAAGAGATGTCTCACTTGTGCTCACTTGATGTGCTAGCGGACATTTTTTCTTCATATTGGGTCCGATAAAATGGATTTACTTCACCTTTGTCAATCAAATCTTGATGGCATGACGGAGGGTGATGTACTTTTCAGTGTTATGACCGGCTCTTTGATGATAATCACCATGTAGTTGCGCATCGCATCTTTCTGGGTAAATAAACCAATGTAGGAGAAGTTGGCAACTTGGCAATAAGACCTTCTTGTAGTAATTGTTCAAAGACTTCTGTCAGTGGGGCATTTAAATGGGTGAACCATCATCATGGCTTGGGAATGGCTTCCTGTGACACTACTTGTTGAAACCTGATTTACATTATCTGGCTTTGACAAAGCATCGGCTCCCCCCCCCCCCCACTGACTTGGCATCCTCTTGGCTTAGTTTCTTAGGGTATGCTCCCCTTATCGATAGCATTTTCAATTTGCACTAGAAATCCCATTAGCATTTTGAAAGAAAAGTGATACCACCTAAAAAGATACTCATGGTACATCGGTAGCAAGTTGTTCCTTATCATGTTGACAGGTTCCTCTTCTGATAGGCGGTTAACCATCTGAGCAGCCTTATTCCTCCATCAGATTATAAAGCTTGAGACTGACTTTGTAGGCTTCTGTTTGGTAGTCTCTTAGTTTTTACAAGTAATATCCAAATTAATGTTGTATTGGTACTGATTAACAAATTCTCACTTCATATCTTCCCATGTTTGCACTCTTGAATTTTCGAGGGTGAGGAACAATAGAGCAGCAGCTCTAGCCAAGGTCTGATAAAAAAATTAAACGAATTGATTATGGTTAACTCCATAAGGAGCTAATGCTTGTACATACATCTTCACATGGATTCGTGGATCCGTCGTCCTATCGAATTTCTCCATATCCGGCATCTTAAACTTCAGAGGGAGTTTGTCGTCCGAGCCTATGGTTAAGGTACCCAGGTCCATTAGGTCATCAGTCTTTCTCCTCTCAGTGATCTGTGACTCGAGAGTTTCCTCCTATTTAGGGGCCACAGTCTCTCCATCATCGTTAGATTTATATTGCCTATTACATTCAAGTCTGGGCTTTCCCCTTTTCTTCCCTTCTTTCTCTTTAATATTTGGTTCCTCTCCAGATTCTTTATTTTACTCTCTTTCCATGAGTAATCCTAGACTCAAGGCAATTTTGGTATTTTGAGCTTCTAGGATGGTGAGGTTAGCTTGAAAATCCTTTCATAGATCACAAAGGATTTGTTTGGATGAGATAATTTGACTGAAGGAATTCTTCAGCCATCAGAATCGACTAAAATTTTCTGTAATACCAGAGCTTCGTATTAATGCCAGAACAAAACTATTTTGGGTTTTCTTTAAAGAAATTGACTTCTATTTATTTATTTATTTATTATTTTTACTTTTTTATTATTATTAAGTGCATCAGAATGAGCAAAAAAATTGACTATATTACTAATTGAAACAAATCTGAAAAAGATAATCTAGGAAATTCTAGGAAAATCAAATGAGATAAAACAAAAACTAAGGTTCTAGCTCAGCACCGTGCTCACCTCTACATCAGGAAAGCTTTTGAACATTGGCTAATCTATGGCAATCTGGCCAGCTGAGTATACGATGTCCTCCTCTTGATCAGATGTAGTAAGATCTAGTGCCCAAGGAGATGTTTCACCCCTGCTTGTTTGGTGCATTGGCAGAAGTTCTTCTTTCATAGTGGACTTAGTAGGAGGCCTGATCAAACAATTATCAATTAGATCTTGAATAACGTGCCTTTAAGTGATACATTTTTCTGTATGATGTCCAGGTGCTTGGTGATATTCACATCGAGCGTGCATGTCAAGTCCTTTCGGTAGGTATTAGGGGGTAACTTGGCAATCACACCTTTACTAAGCAGTTAAAGAACTCTTTAGCTCTAGGGGCATGCAGATTGGAAAACTTTTGCCTAGTGACAGTCAGCTGCCATGAAACCACCTCTTAAGATCTAACCATATCATTGTTTACAAACATCCTCAGCTGAACGTTAAATTTCTTTTGACTAGTCTTGAGTATTGGCTTCATATCCTTGATTACTCCTACTTTATTGATGACACCCTTCATTTGAGTGAGAAAAATTGGTCAACGCCATGAATATGATGTGGATATATCTTCTCTACTCGACGAGGTCCTCTTTGAGCAATTCTAACTCCATAGCCGTCTTTGTCCATTGAGCGATCAAGACAGTAAGACCGTGACCACGACAATAAGACCTTCCTGGAAACCTTTTTGCATATTTCTGAGAATGCGGTCAAGGTTATGGATGCGAGGGTGTTCTTTAGCCATTAGGGTGTAAGCGAATTCTCTGGATTGGTCCCAATGCCAGAGCATAGAATTGATGCCAGAGGTTGTTACCTTCTAAGAGAGAAAAAGAAGATATTTTGATTTTTTTTATATACATATACATATTTTTATTATTAAGCTGAAGATTGTTCATAGGACTTATTATTATATTACACATATTTCTATATACATATGTGTGTGTGTGTGTGTGTGTCTATATATATATGACTCTAAGGATCAAAAGGAACTGAAGAATGTCTCAAACTAGGAAACTATAGCCTAGGTAAGACCACAGGCATATAAGCACACCATAGTACAAAATATTAAACGGGATGATTTGTACCCGCACAGGACTTGACCCTAATTAACCCGACGGTCAACCTTGTGGATTAACCGTCTGATTACTCAGTGGGTAATTCTAGATTTTGGAAGAATGTCTGGAAAAGTTGGGGTACTGATGAACAGTTCGGTTAGCCTTGTCGATTTACTAGCTGGTTGGTTAATGAGTTAACCATGGAGGATTAAAAAATTATATGAAAGTAACGGTACTGACTAACCGTCCGGTAACCTAGTGTGTTAACTAGTAGGTTGATCAATGGGTTTGAAAATTTTGGGAAGGTTATGGTTCTGACTAACCGTCTGGTAATCGGCTGGCTGTTCAGTGGGTTGGAAGTTTTAAACTAGAAAATTTTCTCGGAATTTTTTTGAAGGCTAAGGTTCTAAACTAACCATCCGGTCATCTTGATGGATAAACCAGCCAGTTGGTCAATGAGGTTGACTAGAGTACAAACCAACTAATTTTAAAATTTATCGTCAAGTTGGAAGTGCTGATAATCGATCTGTTAGTCAGAGTTTCCCCTTTTTTGCTGAATTACCACTTTAGCTCACAAAATGCTGGCGGTTTCCCTACCAACAGTCATAGGCTAATGCAGGTATTCTCCCAACAAATGGTAGAACACTGAATGGTTCGTGTGTGAGTTTTTCTTCTTACGACATCGGTGTAAAGGTCACTCCTTCAGCTCGACTGTACCATATACTCCCCCTCCCCCCTCCCGCGGCCCCCATATCTATGAAGTTAATAATAGGTGATCACCAGTACGTATACAAGTCATTTAGTATACCAAGAAACCAAGAATAATATTTAGTAAAAGGCACATGGAGTTGAGAACTTGATCAAGAGTTCACGTCCAGCAAAGTAGGACCAAAGGCCTCGAGTGTGTCACTCTCAAATGGGTGGATCTGGGTGAGGCATGTGCGTGTGTGGAAATAAAAGTGAAAGTACCACATCTATGTCATATTGTACATACCACAGAAAAATATAATAAAAATACAACAAGGCCAGAATTACGAAAAACTTTTCAAGTCTAGTCCTTTTAATTTTTTAGTGTGTCGCCATCTTATTTAATTTGAGAAAAATAAGAAAAACCTAAAAAGCAACTCAAAGGTGTCCAAGAAGGACGACTGATCTTATCGAAACCAAAAGAAGGGTTTGGGGACTAAGTTACGCAACGGGACTGTGTTAGGCACCCGCCGCTCCTTTTTGGTCTCTATTTCATTTTTAACGATTTTTGGCCTGGAGAACAACATGCAAAATATAACAAGACTCACCCTAAGTTAATTTTTTGGATTTTTGGCTTGAACTCAACAACAAGGATTGAATTACCTGCATATCACATTGGACTTATCGAATCAAACTAGCCGCAGTTCGACACTGGTCCTACATGAGGTAATCTATAATTCAGGACCTAGACTTTAGATATGGAAGATAAAAATTACATTTTTTATTCTTTTGAAATGAAATGTGACTTCATGGAAGGGATGATAATCTATATAATTTCTACCTAATGAAAGCTTACCTCGTGATGCGCCTTGCCTTGACAAATAGGGAATGCTCGTTGTTGGATCCACGATGCAAAGAACAAAGTGATGTTTTTAGAGTTATTTAGATGGCTAAGATTCTCAAGATAGGTTGAACGTCACTTCATGAGGAGATGGTGTCCAAACTCTAGAGAGAATAACCTCCTAGACTTACACTTTGACCCTTAAAATGAAGGCCAAAAGCTCTTTTCATAGTGCTCAAGGTCGCAGTATCTAATAATATTGGCTATGCCAATCTGCAAGGTTGGAAAAAAGTTAGAATATGTGAAAAAATTGTAGATTGACAAAAGTCAATTAACCGGCCGGTTCATCCCAAAATATAAAAATATATTTTTTGAATTTCAAGGTTGTATATTACTCTCAATTCGGTAATTATCTCTAATTTGACAGGTGGGATGTACCAGATTCTTGGTAACTCATCTTTAACCATATAATTGATTGGCTTAATCTTTGCATCAAGGATAATTCACAAATTATTTTTTCCAAATTATCTAGACAAACTAAATCAACTTAAATCTAGACCTCAGACTGAACTTGACACAATTTGACTGGATTGATGGACCGGACATGAGACTGGGTTAGACATGCAACTGGACCAAACTTAAACAATTAAATTGGACTAGACTAAATTAATTAATTAAGTCATATTACTAGCCTTAAACTCAATAATGCGCTCCAATTAATAATAATCCCACTAATTATTTAATTACTAATAACTACAAAAATGGGGTGTCTACATGGGGTATCACGACTGTGCCCTTCATGAACATCAGATAACAAAGTTTGACTTTCACAAGTAAACCGAATGGCCAATGACGAAAATGGTCTGGTAGCCTTCCAGATTTAGTTCCAATCCTTCGCTAATTCATTCAACAAAGTAGGGCTCATCCACTTAGATGGGCGTTTTCGATTAAAAATGATCATGAGTTTATGAACTTTACCATTCACGATGATATTCTCCAAGCGGTTTGCAAGTTCTTTCATTAAATCATGTCTTTCAATTCAGTCTTGATGAACTTTGTCCTACTTATGAAGAATTCTTCGCTCTGACGTGCTTGTCATCCAAGAAGGATATCACCTGTCTCTCTTACGCCCATTGGAGGTCACAGTAGAGCAGACAAAGTCTTTCATTCGACGTAAACACATTCTCCTCTCTTCCCTCATGGAGTATTTCTCAAATAAATGGAAAAGAAGGACAAACCATATGCTAGTGGCTAAGTGGCCACTTTGGCATTATGTTTGGTTGCTAAGTATCTCACCATCGTAGATGTAGGACTTGCTGATGTGAGGTTACCAGACCTGCTCAAGTATTCTTCCAAGAAAAGACTTTAGTTTTTGTAGTTATTGCAGAGACTATTAATGTCATCACTAAGGTACATTGAACTTTAGTGCTGAATTCAGAGGTAGCCTCTTGCTATCTACATGTGGGTTTTAGATCATATGCATTTAATAATTGAATGGACTGAGGTAAAATATCATCCTCTCTCCTTCAAATCCAGACCTTTGCTCTTTGAAGGTCGTTCAGGCATCAACGCCTGGGCCTAGGTTTTCGTATTAAAGGGTTCGAAGACATATGCTGGTATTGTAATTGGTGGAGGACTCATGAACCTATTCTGTGGACCCCCTGGATATCACTATGTATGCCTCATTAGTGTCTGCGCCTTTCATCTTTTTATTTTACTTTTTGGACCCTTCGGCAGTCTGGTTATGAGCAAACTATTCCGGTTTCTTAAAGTAATTTTTTCTCTGTGCATGAACTCACTCCTTCTCTAGCTTGGATAATTTCTCATAGGTAGGAGACCTACTCACATAGTGATCATTCCATTAATGCCAAACCTATGATCCACCTTTATTTTTGGATTCTTATATTGATTGGCTGTGACACTGCATTTGGGAAACAGTTCTAGCGACCAAGAACAGACTGTGAATAGAATTAGAATGGGACTTTCCTAGCAACAGGGAGATTAAATTTCTCGAGAAGGCTAAGGAAGACGCCTGTTTGTAGGAAGATTTAGGACTTGAATTTCATGATCCTCATAAATCGGCCCATAAGTACTATTGAGGCTTCCATTAACCTTAGACTTAATTCATTTGGATTTTAGGATCCTAGATCAGTTCATGAATGTTCGAAAAGAAATTTGATGCTGACTGAAATCATATTAGAAAGTTAAATTCAGATGGGCGCCAGATTGGTCAGTTGCCACTCTGCCTGCTAACGAGGATAATCACCAAGGAAACTTTCTTAGTGCCAAAGCTGAAATTGGACTTGAAGACATATAAATGCTCATCTTCAGGGTACGTTTGACCGGTAGAGAGGAAGAGGGGTAAAGATTAAGAGAATATGGGATGATTGGGCAGCTAGGTAAGGAAATCAGAAGGAAAGGGTCTTAACATTGAAGAGGTTGACTTTTGAAAGGAATGACAAGCAAAAATTAGCTCAACTATTCTTTTGGATGAGGATGGACACTCTCCTAATAGAAAGAAAAGAGGAACATTTTGATAAAATATTAGCAAATAGAATACTCCTTTAGTTGCTGATAGAACTTAGAAGTATTTTCTTTCTTTTTGTTTTGCCCTAAATTTTGCCTAGGTCGTCCTTTGTAGGGTTTTTAATGTAGCGGGTTTTTATTTTCTTTTGCCAAGAATGCAGTAAAAGTCATTGCACCTGATGTATCTTTATGGGTTGCTACATACATCCATTTGATGTGTTACAATGAAATGTGTGTTGAGTAGTGTTCTTAGGAGGATCAGGTCATTTGTTGGTCATTTATTTAATCGATCTACGTTCACAAGTCGTGACAGGTCAATCCTAATTATATGGACTCCTGTCATAATTTGTTTGATCATATAGAGTCCCCACCAATTAGGTTCGAACTTTCCCCGGGGTTTCTAGTTCAATAATTTCTTTCAACACCAAATCCCCTTCTTTCAAACCGTGCACTTTCATGCACTTGTTGAATGCTTGGGGGATTCATCTTTAACAACCCTAGATGTGATAGAGAATTTCAATGCTAGCTCTTCGAAATGGTTTCAAACCCAATCTTCCTCGACCACCTAATTTGCAAAAAGTATTTTGAGAGAAGCTACCTCCAATTCTACCAGCAGAACTACTTCCATATTGTAAACTGATAGTAGGGTGTAGCCTTGGTAGATGTTCGAACTGATGTCCTATAACCCTAGAGGGCACAGTTTGTTACGCCAAATATGACAAGACCCTGGCATTCGGCTTAGAATATTCTTAAAGTTCTTGTTGGCAACTTCTATAGCCAAATTGGTTTGTGGACAAGACAGTGAAGAACAGTGTTGGGTGAGGCCATATCCTTGAGTCTATCAGTTCTCCCTCAAAATGTAGTCCATTTTCAAAAATCAAGTCATGTGGAGCACCATATCGACAAATAATTTTGGGTCTCATAAACTAGGTCAGCTTTTTAGCATTTAAAACGGTATATAAAGCAGCTTTTATCCACTTTGTGAACTAATCTGTGGCCATGAGTATGAACTCATACCTGTTAGAAGCATCCAGACTGATTTTCAGATTATGTCTATTCCCCACACTAAGAAGAGGCAAGGTGATGTCATACTATATAACTCGTGGGGAAGATGTTAGAGCTTAGCGTATATCTGGCATTTGTGGCACTTGCATACGTGATCGATGAAGTCACTCTCCATCGTACTCCAATAGTATGCTTGTTGAAGAAACTTTTTTTGCTAACATATGACCATTCTTGTGGGGTCCATACTCACCTGAATGTAAAGTTTTCATGATGTGACAACCTTCTTTCTCAATGACACAACAGGTGCTCCCTATCGTTATGTCTCTTATACAGATTGTGATTGCATATGATGAATTGTGCTGCCCAGCTCTGCAGAGGCATATTCGGGGTATTTTCCATTTTGGATTAAGTTATGCATACATGTATACCATTATTCTTCCATTTCGGCTTCACTTATCAGCGCAATCATAAAGTAGTAGGCTGGCTGGTCCTGTTTCCTGATTACAAATGGTTCCATTTTTTGTCTTTTGATTATCTCTACAATCGATGCCAGGTTACTAATGTACCAGTGGAATTATCTTAAGTTGAGAAAGATATTATAATTCTATGTCTTCTCACATGTCCGCAATTTTCTCTAAATGAGTATAGTAAGCCTGCAGCCCTTCATCTCGTGCTCTCTACATTCCCTGTATCTCATGGATGATTAGTTATGAGTCCCCGTATACCATTCCCTCACACCTTGGCTCAAGGCTATTTCCAAATTTAAGGTGGTGTTATGAGGCGGAAGGTTGAGAAAATTATCTTGTTGGCAAACCTCTTCAAATTCCAAGCATTGTAATGGACTGTCTATCTTAAACCCACTAAGAAGTAGGTCTAGTGAACCATGGGAGATCGCGTAACAATGTTCTTCTCATTTTTCTCTTGTCCTATCTGTGACAGTAGGGAATCTTATGATTGTGAAAACAGTTTTGTCAAGTACAAACTTGACCTTCTAATACAGAGTAAAAGGTATTGCTCCAATTGAATGAATCCATGGCCTTCCAAGAAAGAAGTTGAAAGCAGAAGAAATATCTAATGCTTGGAATTCAACTTTAGAATTAGCTATTCCTACAAATTTTGGAAGCTTAATCATACCAATGAACTCACGCTTGGTGTTATCATAGGCTCTCTCTGCTTGGCTAGATGGAATGAAGTCTGCTGGGTCAATACCAAGGGCTTGAACAATACGTAGAGGACAAACATTAAGGGCAGAACCATTATCAATGAGGATTAGAGGGATCTTTTTATCAAGAGCCTACATACTGATATGGAGTGGTCACTTTAAGTGCCTATACTTATTCCTTTAGTCCTCTAAAGCATGTGTAATAGTATAATTTGTTCCCTAATCTACGGCCATCCTTGTTGATTCAAGGCTCACTCTCATTCAACCATCTGTTAGGGAGTGACAAAGAACTTAGCTCGAGATCATTAACGGCTATGTTGGTCCTGTCTTTAGCAAATCAACCTCAGAAAAAGAAAAATGATAAATGACCCCCTCATGTATTTTGGGTTTGCGGATTGATCTCATCTTTTGATAATTGCAACCCAGATAAATTTTGACGTGAAATTCTTAAAATAACCCTAACTTTCATTAAAAATCCAAGGTTTCCTGTAAAAGGAAAAAAATATTAGATCCAACACCCCACTCCCCCAACCCCCATCAAACCACTGCCCCTCTTCCCCCTCCCCCTACCTCTACCCCTACCCTTACCGTTGTCAATCGAACCACTATCACCCCTCCCTCTGCCTACCCCCACCGTCACCGTAATTAAGGAAGAAAAAAGGTAAGCAATGAGATAGAGGAGGGCCAATTGTTTTTAACAGGCAAGTTTTGACCAAAATCAGCCAATTATCTTCAATTGCATTAAATTGATAGAGAAAGGGGACAATTGTCAAAATTTACTTGATGGGGTTAACCCGCAAACCCAAAATACATAAGTGGGGTCATTTGTCAATTTTCCCCTAAATTGTAACAACATTTCTGTAGTGAATGACTTCAAGTACATGAGATAACTACCCATGTTGGGTTTGGATAGGGACCTGGGCTTTGCTGTGCAGTTCGATCAGAGCATGCCTGCAGAAGTAACAGTCAGACAACAATCCCCGAATAAAAATGTTGACATGATTTTACTTCAATTTTCTGAGCACTTAATGATTTAGCGGGTTTTGAGAGAACGAAGAATCTGAGACAACTAATGGCTAGTTGTATGGTAAGCTCGGCCACACCTAATCAAATATGACAAGAGGTGCTAGTTCTGAAAACAAAACTTGATCTTCGTCATGTTCTTCTTCACTTATATTGTAAGCTTATTCTTCCATTAGTTCCTCCCCAGAGATCACATTGTAAAATTCTGACAAAGGAATGGGCAAAACATCAATGTACTGACATTACTGAGGTGATGAGTGCAGAAGGATCTACTACATGCAGAAGATCCCTATAAGCAGGCAAGGGTCTAACATTTAGCTTAGCTGGAGGGGATGCTTCACCTATATTGATAAGATCTTGGATAGCATGTCTAAGGGTGACACACCGCTCTATGGAATGACCTTTCCTTACTGGTATGCACAAAACACCTGAATATCATATCCTTTGGATAGAACTGCCAGTGTGGGAGTAAAGGGTGGCTTGGAGGTCATTCTGCTCAGTAGAAATTGATCAAATAGCTTGGGCAAGTGTGTAATACCCCGCACCTAGAATATGGTTTACAGTGAATCCTAGAATTTTAGCTAATTCTTTAGCGGCAGTTGTGGTAATATACATTAATTGGGGGCTTTAGTGACGACTGTCCCCAACAGTATTGATTGTAACTTCTAGTGACAATTGATAATGCTCTTAAGTTAAAAATTAACGAGGTGGAGAGAATGTGACGGCCGAAACTTTTCATTTGTCGATGAAATTTTATTTTAATCTTAACATAAAGAGTTTGTGGTCTTTTGAAGATGTGGATGAAATGAAAATTAGTTAAGTGTGAGGGAGGTTTTAAAAAAAATTCCAACCTAGGGCAACCATATATAAATGAGGCCTTTAGAGGACAGTCGTCCAAGCTTTTGTAGACATTTTATTTTACGTAAATTAGTGAGAAAGAAGAAGTAAGCTATGGCAAGAAGATTTCAAGGTAAAAATCCCTAGCCTCCCGCTTTAATCTTGGCTGTGTTATTGGGTGTTCTAGATATGTTTTTATGTATGAATTCAGTGATTATTGGTGTGAGTTTTAGGGTATCGTCTGTATTTCAGAGAGTTTGATGTGAGTGTGTTTGAGAAAAAGGCTGTTATAGAGCAACATAAGAGTGGGTTAGGATTTTTATTATATTTCCTTTATTTCAAATCCAATCGAGATGATTTTATACTTTCTGAAAACTTCATTGTGTCGCCTTCAACTTTTCACTTGTGAGTTTTCTCAGAATCCCTTGTTTTCACATTGAAAAATGACCTTAAATTCAATTCACTATAGAAGTCCAGAATTTTTTGGATTCTAGCAGCCAATTCGATTTGTCATAGAAAATTAATTACTCATGGGTTTTTTGTATTTTTATATTTCTAAAAATCTCAGAAAGTCTTCTTCAACTCTGTAGTATTGAGTTTTCTTTGATTCATAGTATTTCGACTCCAAAATAATCATTAAACAAAACTGATCTGGACATGGATGTGTTCTATCTATCAGCCACTTCGACTTGCTATAGGAATGTCATTACTCCTAGGAATTTTGTGACCCTTATAATTCTGAAAATCTCAGTAGATCTAATTTAACTTTGTTGTTTTGAGTTTTTAAAGATTCATTATGATTTTTCCTCAAAATGGTCAATGCACAAAACTAGGATTTACTGAAAATTGTTGTTTCTAGAATTACTAATTAGTCTATTACCCAAAACTTTTAAAGCCATTTTTGAACATATTTGGGCAAAGTACAAAACTAAAACTCCACTTATTTTTGTGGAACGTTCGATGTAAATTTTTCTGGGCATGCAAAGGGCCTAAAATGATTTTATTTTGAAATTAGATTTTTGAATTAATTAGCATAATAAACAAAAAAAATAGCCAAAATTTTTACAGTGATTTAAACATACTAAGACGCTTGAGCATCTGAAATTTCGTGGCATTTTGGCACCATTTGGATATATTTTGAAATAAGAACCTTAGTATTCAATTTAGGGAGCGGTTTAGGGTTCCGAACGGAGAATTCCTAGAAAGGCCATTTTGATCCAAAAAAAACCCACTTAGTTATTTAAAAGTATGCTTTGGGTTATTTCTAGGTGTGAAGTGGTATGTTAGGTATCGGGAGTAATTTGGTAATTTTACACAAGGCTATGGGTATTTTGATAATTTTAGCCATTTTGGGGAAATTTAGTACCTAGGCATGATTTAACGGTAATGAATAAGATCCAGATGATTTATTGTTAGGTTCAGATAGACAAGAGTTAGGGCAGACTTGGGAGAAAGAACTGCTTAGCTATTCAGGTAAGTAGTCCTACCATGTTCCTCCGTACAACATTTTTCCAGTATATGTGTGTAGACATGGTTTTACCAAATAAAAATTTTAAGTATTTGTTATGCTTTTGTTATTGCAAAACTGGTTTGATGTAAAAAAAAATGAAATAAAAATTTCCATGGTATGATTTTTGAGAAGTCTGAGTGAATCGTATTGTTGAGAGGTTAAATTTTGGTTGTTGTGCCCCATATACAAGGGAAAAAGTGGATTCCAAGTCCTAATCAAAGGAACCATTCATTGATGCAAAGTACTATTGCATTGTGATTTGCCCTTACGTCCACAATATTGTTTATCTCCGGTGGAGGAGGGATTCTGGATCCTAGTTAGTGGGACCATACGCTAACCGTAGCATTGAAAAGAGTTAGAATTTCACTTAAAGTTTAATCATTGTTGTTATGCATTCATTTTGGAAGAGTTCACTTGACGCATGATTTGCTTTTATAAAATATGCATGTATATAGTAGTATTCTCTATGAATTTGTTACCAATTTTAAAACGAAGAAACCATGGTATGTTTTTATGAATTGCAAAACCTATTTTAGGGATATGATATGTGTATTACTGGGCCCCCAGCTCACTCTTTTATAAATGTTTTTAGGTGATTACTTAGATGAAACCGACATCCATGAGGAAAATGACGACGGACTCACGAGAGATGGTTGTTAGGGACATAAGCCCTCTTAGAGCAATGTTAATCTTTAGATGACAGTGTAGTATAAATTTTATGTTTTAGAGAATTTGTTGGAGCAGTGATCTCCATAGAGTTAATTATGTGATTGAAATTATTTATAATAGTTGTGAAAATTTCTAAGTGAGGCACATGATAGCCAATTTACTGTTATGAAATTTAGCAAGTTGGAATGAATTCTGAGTACAGGTTGTATAGGCTTGGCGCAGCCCTGGTGAAGGCATGATGGGCCTGCAGCCAGTCACGGGCCTAATTCGTGGGTTTGGGTGGCGACAAAGGGTGCACTCAATGCAGTAAACTTTCGATGTGGTTCAGTACTGACTTTCCATGACACAACTTATTATGCTTGGACATTGTTAACATTATTGGCACTGGCATGTTTTGGCTAAGTAGTGAAATTCCTCGTACTAGTCCGTTAACCTCCGGATTTGGTCTCGCGAGATATGGTTCCTTTCTTGACAACATCTTCAATTTGTACCAAGAATCCCATCAATGCCTTAAAATAGGTGTCATAATGTCCGAAGATGTACTCAAGATATACCGGCAAAAATTGTTCCTCACTATGTCGACTTGCTACTTTTTTAGAGGGCAGTTAATCATTTAGGCAACTTTATTCCTCCATCTCATTATAAACGTTGACACGAATTCTCTCGCTTTTTTTAGTGGTCTCTAAATCTCTTTCATTGGTATCCGAATTCATATTAAATTGATGCTAGTTATGAATTTTTGTACGTGTACTCGAGCATCACTGAGGGTAGGAATCATCGAGAGGTGGCTCCCAGTAGAGTACAGTGAAAGAGTTGAATCAACATTGTTTTTGACTCCATAAATGGCCAACGCTCACATATACATCTTAATATGAACCTAAGGGTCAATAGTACCATCGAACTTATCCATGGTGGGCATCTTAAACTTAGGGCACAGCCGGTCTTCAAGATTCAAGGTAAGGGCGCTAAGGTCCATAGGGTCATCTGCCATAAACATCTTAGCAACCTGAGATCCAGCACGACCAACTTTTCTTTCATTCCAGGACGACAACTTTTCTTTCATTCCAGGACGGCAACTTTTCCTTCATCATCCTTTGACTCGTATTTCCAATAAAAGTTAGCTTTCTTCTTTTCCTCCTTCCTCTTCCCTATTATCTAGATCTGGCAAACGGGTATACCTGCCAGGTACGGGTTAAATCCGACCGGATACTAGTAAAAACGGGTCGGGTATATTTTACCCCATTTTTCTCGGGTAGGAATTGTGAGAACCCGTACCCTACCCTTGCGGGTAGGGAATTACCCACGGGTAAATCATTAATTTCTAATTCATTATTTTTGTTGAATAAACAGATTTTAATCACCTGCAAATTAGACATTTTAACTTCCCACGAACAAATAATTCTTTGAACATTCATTACACAAAAATCTAAACATCTTTCAATCGAAGAAAAAAAAATCTGAACATCTTTCCATCAGAAAAAAAAAAAACAGTCTGAACAATCTTGAAAAAAAACAATCTGCAAGATCTACCTATCTTTCCATTAAAAAAACACAACAATCTGCAAGATCTACCCAACAACCACAAGGCGCAGAGTGACGATCGCCGACGATGGCAATTGATCGGTCGTGACGAGGCACAGTGGTGACTGACCATTGGTGACAGGGCCACGGTGGTGGCCGATCGGTGGCAACGGGGCCAGGGGTAACTTACCTATGGCAACGAGGTGACGGAGTGACTGAGAGACCGACCGATGGCGACAAAGATGTCGTGGATAGAGACCGACTGACGTGGCGCCGTGGGTGGTCGTGACTTTGGCAGATCTGAGAGAGAGAGACTAAAGAGGAAGGGCGGCAGAAATAAGAGAAGAGGAGAGAATGAGATGTTGTAACCTTAAAAACTCTTATATATAGGCATATAAGCGGGTAAACCAGGGTACCTGGTAACTGACCCGAATTGACCCCGATTTTACGGGTCAGTTTGGGTACGGGTCTATTTTCAACGGTCTTTAAATTATGTACCCGTACCCAGGTTTTTTGCCTGGGTACGGGTAGACCCGCGGGTTTGGATCAGTTTTTTCAGGTCTACTGTTATCCTTTTTGTCTTTGTTCATGAGTAATTTTATATTTATGACGGCCTTTGCATGAGAGTTGTTAGAGTTGTGAAGTTGGACTGAAAATCTTTCTGTAGTTCACTTAGGATACGGACCAAATCACTACCCTAAAGGAATTCTTCGGCCACTGGGGTTCTTGTGAGTTTTTTAGACGAATCCCGATACAGAGTTTCTTACCCTTAATAGAATAGAGAAAATAATACAAAAAATAATCATTATGGCATAAATGCAACCAGCTGGTTTCTTTAGGGAGATTGAATACTGACTAACCGTCTAGTTACAGTGGGTTGTTTTTGGATTTTTGAAAAAATATTTGGAAAAGGGTTGAGTACTGACTAACCAGTTGGTTAATCAGTGGGATGTTTTGGGCAAAAATATGGGGTGCAAACCGGCTGGTTTAGATCTGCAAGAAGAAAGCTTACTAATCAACCGACTGGTTGACATGTTGGTAAACCGGTCAGTTAGTCAGAAACTCTATTTCTGTGACCACCCCTTAGTCAAAATACCATCCAGGTTATAGAATACTGGTTGATTTCCCAGCTTATATGCCAAGAACCTAACAAGTATTCCCAGAAAAACCAAAGAAATGGTCAAGGTGTGTGGTTTTCTTTTCAACTCCATTTGTAAGGTTACTCCATCAGCTTGACTTGTATAATATACCTCTCATCCGTAACTTATGTAGTTAATAATGGGTGATCACAGGTATGTGTACACAAGTCATTTAATATACCGAGATACCAGGAGGCTCTCGATACTAGGCCTTGGAGATGAGAGTACAGTCGAATTCGCCCCCGACAACTAGGAAGTTCGGGGTTTTAACCGATGCCTTCGTGTGGGTAGATTTGGGATGATCGTGCTCATAGGTGAGTCACAAATAAAAAAGCAAATAAAGGAGAACACAAAGGCCAAATAAAAAACGCAAGAAAATGTTTCAGGTCTAGTCCTCTTGTTTTAGTCCTCAGCGAAGTCGTCACTGTATCAAATTGACTCAAATTTTCCTCTGAACCTACAAAAAGGTCTAAACAGAACTTGGAGAAACCATCTTATTTTATGAAATAAAGAGAAAATAAGAAAAGCCCTAAAAGACTCTAGATGCCAAATAGGCTTTTAATCTACGGAAAATAGAAATGATAGGTTCGGACACTATGTTATACGGCGATAAGGTGTTAAGTACCCATCATACACTTACGGTCTCTACTTTGCTTTTTATGATTTGTTAGCCTTTTAACATATAACACATAGTGCTTCTCAAGGTACACGACGTGAGAGAAGTTGCTGAGAGCTCTACTTCGTTTCTCTCCCAGCTCCACCTGCTCTGTCCCAGCACTCGCCATAATTATAATCACATCTCTTAAATGCTAAAACGTTGATCACTCTCATAAAATCAAAACATAGATGCCAAACAACTGAATGCGTCATTACCTCCCTTTAACCCAACACTACAAACAACTTTGAATTCTTTCTACCCATCAAATCTTCACACTATCTGAAAGTAAAGATAGACACAATGTTTATCAACCCAAATATTACATTCTGTTTCCCCCACCACCGTCACCTGAACGACCTCCCACACCGTCGTCCCCGTCACTGGCCCACCCCTCACTTCCACCAAACCCACCTGACTTTGAATTCCTACCAGCCTTCTTACCTTTCTGGGGCAGTGTTGTACTCTCAGTTAATGAAACTCTGATCATGGATACCCCTCTCCTGATTGGATTTATCTGGGATACCAAAACTTTTAGCGAATCACGCCTCCAATACCTCATTACTAGATATTGGCATCTTCAGGGTGATGTGCGCGTCGAAAAACTTGCCAATGTATTTATGTTACACTTTGATCTGGAATATCAAGCATAACTAGTTTTGCACAATGGCCCATGAAACTTTGAAGGAACCATCCTCATTTTGAGGGAATGGACAGCATATATGATTTACGCCAACATCACTTTCCCTACGGTGGATCTATGGGTAAGGGTTCATACTATTCCCAGTGACGGTTACTCAATGACTCTTACAGAAAAAATTGGAAATCTTTTTGGCCAGGTACTAAGCATTGATTGGTCTTGGACTAGGGTTAAAAATACCAATTACTTTCGGATATTAATTTGCATTAAAGTGGTTCAACCTCTGCTTTCAGGAGTCTACCTCTATTTACTAAATGACCAAACTATATGGCTCCCGTCAGCTATGAAAAGCTTTTTCGTATTTGCTACTGCTCGCGGTTACGGAGGACATACAATGGAGGATTGTGTCAAGGATGAACTGGATGTTCAAACTCTTTCCACCAGCAACTTGCTCATGTTCAGAATACCTACTATCTCTTGTCCATGATAGAACTTGGACAACCAATTTACTCCTACATTATATGTTCCCTTCCCAATTCTGATTTCAACCAAATCTCTCGCATCCGTATTGTAAATACCATAATTGGACCATAGCTACATTATATTTTCACGTCCTTTTTTCCCACTAGCCACCCCACCTTCATCCCCAGACTCAGAGCATTTTACCATATCGGATGCATGGAGCGACAAATATAATTCTGAAGCTTCTGTTAAACCTGTCGTCGACCCCAAATTGGAAGAAGCTGAGTATGCTATGAAAATTGACAACGCATGTACGAACCTTCCCTCCATTGGCTCTGAAGTTGACGATGAGTACTGCACAGATGAGTTTCAGATAGATTCCACTCATGAATCCTCACATGACTCGACAATGGAACTCAGCTCACCCCCGATTGACTCTGCCCAGAATCAAGTGGTTCCAAACATGGACACCATTCGTCCCTTAGCTTCCAACACGTGGAGACAACAAAATATTAATCAAACCCTTTTCTTTGGATTTGAAGAGACTCACATGGCCCCTTATGAACCTGGCTTCCTTAACTTGTTGACCAAGTTCACGTCAGGTTAGGCCATAACACATCATGCAAGTCTCTTCTAACTCCTCAACCGTTTGGGCCTCCAACCAAAACCAGGCCTCTCTTCCACTAACCAAGCTGGCCCATCACACAAACCAGGCCCACCACCACCTAATCACAACATAGGTATCAATCCTCAACCTAGAGTTGTCAAACGGGCCGGGCGGCCCGCGACCCGGCCAGACCCAGCCCGAAAAAAGCCCGGGTCAGCCCGGCCCATTCATGAACAGGGCTGGCCCGGAGGAATTGGGCTTAGGGCCTGGGCTTGGACCAGGCCGAAAAAATCTGGGGAAAAGCCCGGACCAGGCCCGGCCCGGTTCTGGCCTGGTTCTGGCCCGGCCCTGGCCCGGTTTCGGCCCGGTTCCGGCCCCACCTGTTTAAATTTTTTTTCCCCCTTTCTCTCCCCATTTTCCTCCAACGGATATATTTTCCCAAAATTCCACTTTTACCCCCCCCCCCCCAACAGCAATATAACGGCTAGTTATGTGTTCAGATTTTATTAATAAAGATCACCAAGAAGAGTAAGAAAAGATTTAACATATAGCAAAAAATAAAATGAGAGACAAATAAATATATCTATACATACATACATATATATATATATATATATATGAATATTACATATAATGAAATAAAATGATAAAAATTAGATTTGTCAAAATTTGAAAATTGGACATGCCTAAAGATGAAATTTAAATTTGAATAACAAGAAAATTAAAAAAAAGGGCCAGGGCCGGCCCAAGCCCGGCCCTAGAAATTGGGCCTAGGGCCAGGGCCTGGACCGGGCCTAGAATTTCCCCTCAGCCGGCCCAGCCCGGCCCGGTTTCTCTTCAAGCCCGATGGACCCGGGCCGGGAGGCCCAAGCCCGGCCCGCTTGACATCTCTACCTCAACCAGTACCATCACCCAGTAACCCGTCACCACTTTACCCACCACCAATTAACAATACCACATTCCCACTGCAATCCCCGACAACACACATCACCCCACAACATACCTAATCTAACCTACCTCGTCATCGTTCTGGCAAGGAACCCTTTTCCCGTATAAAACATGAACTTTTCCAACCAACCTATGACCATCCACCCAAACTCATGCAAGCTGCCATCAATGCCGAAAACCATCATCAACATGACCATACTACTACCAAACCCAACTCTCTTCTTCGTATCTTAGATCCCTTCATCAGCTACCGACATGAAGTTCTTATAAACCTCCTCACCACTCTATTAACAGAACTCCAACCCTACCTGAACAGTAGCCACACCTACCCCCATCCCTTTACACCTACAACTGGAGGAACCCGCTTCTTTTCCAACTCTTTAGACTCATCACACTCTAGTGGCTTTTTGTGGAAATGACTATGCTACAAGCAGGATGACAACAACTCCATCAAGAAACTCAAAATAATTGGACCAAAGTCACCTATAAGTTCTATCCTCTATATCCCTACCTCTTTCATTATCTCCACTATTATCATTTCCCCTGAGTTTACATTACTCTGCATATGCTTCTACTTACGTAATATATGTACACATTTTTATTTCACTTTTCATCCTATTTCTCATTACTTCCTCACGTACCTTCATGCCTAGAAGAAAATACGACAATACTCCTCTTATCCCACATACCTCCATACCAAGAAAAGAAAATGTCAACAACCATCGGTGCATCCCCCACCTTAGGTGAACCGCGAATTAATGTACCTTAACTTTAAACGACGAAAAAAAATGATTGTTCACATCTATCCTTTGCTCCCTACTCCCAAAACCCTAAAACATAAACATATTCTTAATGTATCCCAACTTAATAAATGTATACACTTAATAGCTATACAAAAATTTTGCATAATTACCTCTCATGTCAGGGTTTTAGGTGTTGTCCCTACACAACCTTTTACCCAACATGAAAATCCTATGCTAGAATTGTCGGGGTCTTGGACAACCTTGAACAATTCGTACAGCAAAACAATTGATCCAGCTTCACAAACCACTCATCGCTGCTTCCATGAAACCTTCCAACATGTCCACACTACATCTCTCAAGTTCCACTCTTTGGGTTTCACTTGCTTCACTGGTTTGGACTCCAATGCTAACAAAGGAGGATTTTGGGTGGGTTGGTCTTCTCAACTGGATGGCACACTCCTTGCCCTTTCTAAGCATCTCATCCTTATCCAATTCACTGGTAAAGAAAACTCTTAGACTTTGGTGTTTATTTATGGTCACCCTGTCTCACTAAAAGAAAACGTACGTGGGATTTTATCAGCCACCACTTATCCCCCATCATGGTCCCCTCTTGCTCCTAGGCAATTTCAATCAAGTCCTATCAGCTGACGAAAAATCGGGACGTCATAGTACTACTTTCCCTGGACATGCCTTCCTGTCAGAATTTATTCAATACCTAAACCTAAATGAGGTAGCCTGGTTGGGGCCTATCTTCACATGTCATAATGGTAGACAGAACAAAGACTGCAACTACTCCAACATAGATTACCTACCCTTCCACTTTCATTACCAATCTAGGTATTCAGGGCTCTGACCATGCCCCCATGCTACTAGACACCAAACCTCAACCTAGATCCAGAGGTCAAGGCTTAAAATTCGAGGGGTTTTGGTTAATATATAAAGACGGTCTTGACATCATCAGAACCAACTAGGGCATCCCCCAAACAGGATCCCCCCCCCCCTGTATTGTTAAATGGATCATCTAATTTTGACTAAGCTCTCGGACTTATGGAAAACTTCACAACCAAATTAATCAAACCAAGGACCTAATCCAAATATGTCAAACCTATCTTCCTAATCCAACCGCTTACCAACAGGACCACCTCTTACGTCAACACCTTAATTGGTTCATGGACTATGCTAAAATTTATTGGGCACAATGATCAAGAGATATATGGTTGACCCTAGGCGACATGAATACCAAATTCTTCCATGCCTCAACATTAACATGTCGTCAAACCAATTTATTTTGGCAGATTAATGACCTCAATGGAAATATTTGTGCCTCCGAAAAAGAAATTAAGAATTTTTTCCTTATACATTTTTCCTCCATTCTAGGTGCTGACACCTCAGAATCTTCCCCACCCCACACCGGAAATTTCATATCAGTGAACGCAATTTCAACAAATCTCACCCCCAACAATTAAATGACCTATACCAACGTTTTACAGTTGATGAAGTTAAGGAAGCAATGTTTCAATTAGCCACTTTTAAATCTCCTTAACTCGATGGTGTCTTACCAATTCTTTATCAAAGATATTGGAATTTTATGAATCAATCATTAACCACAGCGGTGCTCTCTTTCCTTCATTCCGAAACCTTTATCACTCTCGTACCCAAAAACAAACAACCTTCCTTGCCCAGAGACTTTCGTCCTATTAGCCTAAGCAATACCATTTACAAAAATATTCAAGTCATTTGTAACCGCCTACAAAAGTTTATAACTTCTCTCATATCCCCTTTCCAAAATGCATATGCAAAAGGGCACCACATTTCTGATAATATCCTTTTAGCCCAAGAACTTACCAACAAAGTCTGGGAACAGAAAAAAGGCAAACAAAGTTACGGCGTCTTAAAGATGGACATGAGCAACGCCTATGATTGGCTACGGTGGGATTTTATTCAGGCAATATTTCAACAATTTGGATTCCCAACTCACATCACCAATCTAATCATGCAATGCATAACCACAGTATTCTACTCCATATTAATCCCTCCAACAAAAATTTTACACGCCACACAAGGCATCAGGCAAGGTGACCCCTTATCATCCTTATTCTTCATTCTTTGCTCTGAAGCCCTTTCCCAATCACTTATCAAAGCTCAAGAATTCGACGGCATCCGTGGTATCAAAATTACTCCCCGGGCGTTACGTATTAACCACTTACTCATTGCAGATGATTCCATGTTATTCCCCACCCTTGATCCTCTTTGTTGCGAACTGTTCAAAATACTGCTAGAACAATACTTCTTAGAATCGAGACAAAAGATCAATCATTCAAATCTTCATTAGTTGTTAGTCCTAACTACCCTACATCAGTAGCCACCTACCTCTCCAACTCTTTTGGAATACAAACTAGAAGCACCTTTGAAAAATATTTAGGTACTTCTCTAAACATAGTCGCCCATCGAAAAGCTTTCTTTCCTTCCCTTATTGACAAAATTCAAACACGTTGTGCTTGTTGGATCAGATTGTTTCTCAATAAAGCCGGATGAGCCACTCTCATAAAAGCAGTTCTATCATATTACTTACATATCATATGCAAGTTTTTTTATTCCCAATCCTTATTTGCAAGAAAATAGACTTCATACTCAGCAAATTTTGGTGGAAAGGAGAACCACATTCCAAAGGTATACACTGGATACGTTGGTCCTCTATGCACCTACACTGAAAGGAGGATTGGGATTTCGGAACACACATCTTTTCAACCTTGCCCTCTTGACCAAACCAAGTTGGTTGGCGTTTTATGCAAGAACCAAACTCCCTACTCCCTTCTTTGTTGACACTCAAGTATTGCAAGAACCATAACTTTTTTTACACTCCCAACTCCTCCTCTTTTACTTGGGGATGGAAAGGTATTATAGCTGGCCGTGACACATTACTCACATGTATTCAATGGCAAGTGGGTGATGGTACACAAATCCACATTTGGAAGGATCATTAGATACCTTCCACCCCTTCTCATGAGCTACAGTGTTTTTACCATCCTTATCTAAACAATGTCCACGAACTCATGGCTTTTGGAACATGGAATACTGGCAAAACCAATCACTTTTTCTCTGAAGAGATCAGTACAAAAAGACATAATATTCACATTTTCCACAACAGGATGCCCAGACATGCTTATCTGAGCACCGTACCCCTCCTGCAAATTCAACACCAATCCGACCTTCAACCATGAAATGAACCGACGCATTCTTTCACATCCACACATTAACCCGGGTATCGACATTTTGCCCCACACCTAAGCTCAACTTTGGAAACTTTCGATACCTCCTAAAATTCGTTTCTTCATATGGCAACTATTGATAAATAGACTCCCACTTCAAGATGCCTTACTATCCAAACATGTTATCACAAAAAAAACATTTGCACCTTCTGTATTCGACATCAGGAAACCTCTAAACATCTCTTCTACTCTTGCCCAGAACTCAGAATAGTTTGGTTCAGTGTGGATCTAGGTACTCTCCCTTCTACACCACTCCCTTCGTTCAAAGAATGGCTAATAGCCTGGATCACAGGCACCCCCTTACATACACAACAGTACATACTCCCACAACTACTTTTCTTTACTACTCTGTGGTGTATTTGGACACACAGAAATAAATGTTTACTCCGGCGCCAAAATTCAATCCATTAACAATCATCCATTCAGTCAAACTCTTGTTTTTCACATTACTCACGTAATCTAACCCTCAAACGGCACCATCTCAATTCCTCCCAATCTGATCCACCAAGTAAAGTACTTCCCCAGATAAGTCCAACACCCAGTGTTGCTCTACATTTAGAACTCACCAACTGCCAGTGCCAACACCTCCCAGAATATCGCATCTATCTCAGTACAACATACAGTCCAAAGAAAGAAAATACAGGCGGTGGTCTAATCGCAAATATAGAAGATAACAACAAGTTTGGCTACATCATAAAATAATTCTCATCATCTTCACTATAAACAGCATAGGCGCTCGCTCTACTACATTCATGCAAATGGGCAATTGGGCTAAACTTATCACATTTACACATCCGTACCGACTCCTCATCTCTACTTTCCCAGATGGCAAATGCAGATGAATTATGGCCTGTGATGATGCCTATAATGTATGATATATGTACTATTGGTGCAAAATTCCACTTTTGTAAATTCAGTAGTAGGGATCAAAAGACACTCAAGGAAGCCCACGCTTTTGCGAAGCTGGCTTGTATATTGAACAAGGCTTGGAACTGGGAATGGCACAACTGATATGTGGAACCATGCCCCCTTTTGTATAGTCATCATCAGCCGCTATATACTAAGTAAGTATAATCAGGTCTGCCAGTTATTTTGAGACAGGATGAAAGTAATGATATTGATAAGAGTTAGGTGCTATAGGCAAGAGCTTGATTATGCATATTTGTGAAGACCTTTTTGGATAGCTCCAGCCAACTGCAGTATACATGGTCAAAAACAAAGATGAACAAAGCCATAATCAGTATTACTTTGATCAGACTAAAAATTATGGCAGACTACGACTACTACTACAACAAGATTGGTGCTTCCGTTTGACTAACACCTTTGCCATAACATCTCAAGCCTGTCAATGACGTTTAAAGCTTTTGTGTATCTCAAGAGCCAATGTACTCTGTAAACTCTCTTCTATTTGATATCAATGCAGTTCTCTTGTTATATATATATATATATATATATATATATATATATATATATATATATATATATATATATATATATATACACATACTTCTGATTCTCTAGTTTTTGTTTGAATTTGATAACTGGGTCCAAATAGCCTATGTACCCAGCTGGACAAACTAGGATCAAAACTACTGTAGTTCGACAGGGACTCGACGAGAGGCGACTTAAACTACAGCCTTTATAGGAAAAAGAATTTGAAGGACTCTTTTTTTAAAGCTTGTTTTGCTAATCAAAATTTGATCGCAGAAAAGACTTCTCTAAACTAAACTAAAGTAGGAAGCACTAAGTAAATAACTTATTATCAGTAGATTTTTGTGTTTGACTAAAAGCAATAAGGAATCTTTTGACATGGCCTTTTTTATGTGCACATGTCAAAAAAATGCCTATTGAGATGTGAATTACCACTACCACAAGAGAAGTAGTGTTTACAATACTTATAATGGGATTTCTCTACTTTATTAATGTTTTCCCCTGTAAAATGCTGCCAATATTTTGCTTTCAAACAACTCTTTGTCTCTTCAACCTTTACCTTTGTAAATTGTTGCCAAAATGCATTCTAGTAATGTGACTAACTATGCTGATTATTTTTATTTTCTTTTTTATTTTTCTTCTAATTTTTTTATTAGGCTTAATCGATCGACAAGCCAGTTGACTCCCGCTTAAAATTATTAGATAGGTCGTTGGAAACATAACTACTTCTCATGAAATTTTATCGTTAATGGGTTGAGGTTTAATATAAAAGACATTGACCTCACTAACAAACCTAGAATTATGAGTCTAGATCAACGAGGACTGGTATAAAGAAAAGTGCCTTAATATTTGTGGACAGTCTGGCAAACTTTTTGAGTTAACACATCTGAGTAGCAAAAATGGGTTGGTAGCATTTAAATGTACTTGGTTTGATTTTACATGACATAAAGGGACGTGTATTTGGTCAGAAGGTGTTATAGATGTTAATATAATGTCAAGGCTTGCAATCAAACGGATTGTTATGGTTGCTAGTCAAACTTCACAAGTACTCTATGCAGAGGAGGTCTCAAATTCCAATCTCATTGGGTTACTAATATCAAGAGAAAATTAATACCAGTTGCATATGGCCATGAGGCAGGGATCAAGAAGACTATGAACCTGTTATTTTACCTCTTCAAATGAATAACAAAGACGAGAATGTTTCTATCCGATCAATGGGGCATCCAAAAGAAGAAGTCAGAGTGCACACTTATCTGTCTGTGGTCTTATACTTGATTAGTTGTTAATCACGATAATTGATCATTCGTTCTTATGTAACTTGTGATGCCCCGCAAATGCCAGAAACTAATTTAACCGCGAGTTTGATTGATTAAGAGGTGTTATTTTTATTAAGTAAAAATATATTGATGATGATTAAGAGTGAGGGTGCTAAATAAGGGGTTAGTGTGGCCTTGGGGGTTAAAATGTAATTTTGAAAAGTTAAGGGGACAAAAATATAATTTTGAAAAAGATGGTGAACGGGATGCATATTTTTATTAAGTAGCATCATTTTGATGATAATAAGGGGTTAGGGGGTTAAAGGAGGGGTTAGGGTGATTTTGGGATCAAGTTGTAATTTCAAAGTTAAGGGATCAAAAATACAATTTTTGAAACTTGCGGGGCCATTTTATGAATATGGAAATTTGGAGGGCCATTGTGCAAATTCAAAAAATTGGTCACAAGGTGGTGCCACCTCCTCCTTGACCATCTGATGACTAATGTAAATTTATATTAAACAACTACATGGCATAAAGTTTAAACCAAGAAAAGAGAAAGGAATTCGGGTAAGAAAAAAAGAAGAAAAGAAGAAAAAGGAGCAGTAACCCAAAATGAAAAAAAATAGAACAAGCAGAGAAAGGAAGAACAGAGGATGGAAGAAAGGGAAATAGAGAGGGAACAAGAGTTCAGGCAGGAATTAGCCAAAGAAATCAGAGGGAAGAAGAGAGTTTGGGAAGAATCCTAAGGTTAACTTCCTTACTTTCGTGTCGTGTAAATTCTCATTCTAAATTTATTGGGAGTTATCATGTCTATGTGAACTCAGCATCCTAGTAAGTGAGTTTGAGCTGCGTAAGATCGGGGTGGGACTTCGGGTATGGAGCGTAGGGGGGAATTGGTCTTTATATGTGGGTTTGGTAGGTTGTAGGTGATGAAGGTGGGCACTGTGTGCAAGGTTGTGTGTGTGTTCGATGGGGTGTGTGTGTGTGTGTGTGTGTGTGTGTGTGTGCGTTTTACAGGGGTGAGGGTGTGTGTGTGTGTGTTTGATTATGTGTTGGTGTGTCTTTTTACAAGATATAGTGAGTAATTGAAGTGTTTCAGTTGGTGTAAGTAGCAGTGGGTAAGTTGCGTGAGTTGTGTGTGCAAGAATGGGTCTCGGCAGGCCAAGGAAGAAGAAAACTATGTGCATAGAAGGTGTTTTAGTGTGTGACAATTTAAATAGTAAGTGTAATCGTCGCTAAAAGTATAAATTACTATAGGCAGTTTTTTTCATAAATTTATAAAAAATATTTAGAGCTAGATTTAGCCAAAGTACAAAAAATAGACCATTGGTATTTTTAGAAGATCTACATCATGGAAAAATTTTAGATTTTTCTGAGGTCAAAAAGGGGGTTAACCACTGCGGAAATATTGAAACTTTGAAGTGAAGTCTAAAATATCAAAAGAGCGCGGTTTTGCACAAAAATTTTATAAGAACCCTAGGATATTGGAAGTTCCATTTTCGAGGATTTCGGGTCATTCCGAAGTTGTTAACTATTTTTGGATGAACAGGCTTTTAAGCGCTCGGTCCGGACACCAGTTCGGGATTTTTTAGTGAACATTTTGTAAAATATTTTTTTTAGCTCAAGAATGATTTCAGAAGGCTTAAAATAGCGTTTTAAAGTACCTTTGAGATTTTTCTGATGCTGCGAACCCTCAAGGGGTATTTTGGTAATTTGTCACCCAGTGAGAGGCATTTTGGTAATTTTTTGGTAAAGTTTTCAAATGACTTTTTAGTCTCAGAAGGGTTGTAAAACTCTGAGAGGTTGTTTTGGAGCTGAGTTGCGGCATTGGTGGTGTAGCGACCATCAGGGGATATTTTGGTAATTTGTCATGTCGACACTAATTTTTTGGGAAACACTCGTTATTAAGCCTTCAGAGTAGTGGGAAGCGAGGAATGGTGTTAATAAATCTAAAATAAGGGGAGGTTGTTATCGTTAATGTGTCAATAAGGCTAGGTTACGGATCCAGTTATTGGATCGAGTTGACTAGCTGTCATAAACGCGGTGAGCTGTTAAATGGGAATGAGTAGAATAAGAAGTCTGCATATGTTGAATAATGTCTAACAAGCAGGGTATCATTTGACTAGGTGATGTAGCTTTTTGAGATCAGAGATTGCGAGTTGCTTCGGCTATAAGCCAATCAGGTAAGGATAATACAGTTCTGATGTGCTAATTCATTGTTCGATTAGCATGCCATGTTGATGACGTGTTGTTGAATTCTTGTCATTATGATTGGACACCGGTAGTCATTGTGACCGGTATATGCAGATTTGAATTGTGCTGTTGAGGTCCTAGGATAAAATAAATTCCCTTAGTTCGCCTGTTGATGGAATTTAGCGAGGATAATGGGTGTCCTAGTATGCTATGATTCCATTCAATTAGCATACCCGAAGTTGATGATGATGATGTTGCGTAGGGGTTATCGTGTGGTAATTGTGAGATGTCGGCAGTTATTGATAGCCGATATCTCTTCTCTTTGAGAACACAATTGAGGACTTGTGGCAGATTTCTCCCAAGTCCGCCGTGTCGTTGATAATGATGTTGTTGACGTCGTTACGTGTTGTTGTGAAATGTCGGCACTTATTAGTAATTGACATTTCTCTTATGTAAGAACGTTGTTGAGGGCTTGCGGTAATATTTTTCCAAGTCCGCCATGTTGATGATGTTATGTTGAAATCTTATTGTTAGGTCTAAACACCGGTTGATCTTCTGATCTGGTATTTCTTGTTAAGCGGTGTTGTTGAGGACATAAGGTGGAATAAATTTTTCCTTAGTCCGCCCCGTTGATGAAGTCTTGTTGCTTGGATGTAAAGTGGTTAGGGAAAGCACTCTAGATGAGTTCTCTGCCTATTGACAGTGTCTCTTTTAATTACTTGAGACTGAAATGAACATCCCATAAAATGGGACATCTATATGAGGAGGATGGCCTGTGAAATATGATCACTGGCAAAAGAGGATGTAGGGCGCGCCAGTCATGTCTGGTCGAATCTAGTATGTTGTATCTGAGTTGCATTGCATTTGATTTTCTTCTGATTTTAATGAATTGTATTTCTTTGATGTTTATTTTTTCAATTTCCTGTTTTGGTGTTCACTTGTATAGTCAGTATGTCGATCTGTCAATCTTGTCCATGAGAAGGTGCCAATAATGTTATTCTATTGGGCCTTAAAGCCGCTCGGTCTAACGAAAGAAAAATTATTATTTGACAAGTTATGTTGATGCTGAAATTTATTGACTACTCTTGATTCATTTCTATTGTTGAGATGATTATTATTCCCCCGAGTCTCTTGAATCATTTGTACACGATACTCCTTGTGTTGTCTTTATTGGACGATTTGCACTCATTCCTTATGTTGTATTGTGCAGGCTATAAGGTTGATCAAGGAAAACCTTCTAGAAAGGAAAAAGAAACAAGTTAGAAAAGTTGAGCAAGGGGATCAGTTGTGTGAGGTAAGACCAGCGAGAAATGGTGGGATAAAGATGAAGTTTCGAGATAGGTTGATAAGAGTCTTACGACTACAATCGTATATTAGGTTGTAAACATTCATATTGTTTAAAGACCTGAAAATCTTCCGCTGCAGTGCGATGTATGTTTGTAAGAAAATTTTTGTAAGGACGCATTTTTGAGCATCTATGAATGATGTATGACTATGAAGAAGTAGTTGCTCTGTATTCAGCACAGGATTTTGAATGCGATTATGATCGATAACTCAGCTCGGTGATGTCACCAGGGTTAAGGGTGTCACATAACTGGTGGTGACTATGCATGTAATCCTAGCACCTAAGAGCCCCAACCAATGGCTAAACCACGTGAGAACAATGGTGGGCTAGTGCACCCCCTGAACTCTTCACAAAAAAAATCACTTTGTACCCCAAGTCTATATATATATATATATATATATATATGACTCTATAGGTCTGCCCCTTAACTCTCTCAGACATCTCTTTTACGGTCTCACTCAGACGGCCGTGACGCCGGTGACTGCTAGACACCTTACCGAGACACCAACTATAATGGGCGAGGGTCGGACAGACGGTGACTAGCAGATTTAGATTCGAAATACACCGACCTCACTAAAAAACCAACGACAATGGGCAATGGCTAGGCAGATGGACGAAGACCAGAAAATTCATTAGATCAAAAAATTTCTCAAGATGTGCGATTGTGCAGCCTATGCTCAAGAAGCACTGAAGCAGACTAGCATAAGCAATGACCAATGACTCAGCGAGGAGGCGACGAGGAGGACACTATCGGTGTCTACAAACCTCTGCTCTGTCGGGCGCCAGTGACAGCGATGACTGCCAACGAACAAGTCAACAGTGAACAGTCTACCTTTATTTTCTTGAATTTGAGGTAAGCATTTTCTACTTGGCTAATTTCCTCATTTTCTTTTCTAATTGATTAGCTCAGTAATTGATTCCCTAATTGATATGCTCAATAATTGATTATTTGCCATTTGCTTTCCTAATTGTTTGGTTAATTTGCTTTACTAATTTTTAATTAGCTAATTGATTTTTTAATTTTGAGTTTGGTACATAAATAATTTCTAATTGTGTTGGAATGTGACGTATGAGTTTGTTTGGCTATTTATTTTAAAATTAGGAGTTTAAAATGTATTGTTCTGTTGGGATTTGATGTTGTGTTGAGATTGAGAGGTGGAGCTTGAGCCCCGGAGGTTGATCTTGGAATGAATGTGATTTAATTTTAAAATTTGGAGGTCGATCTTAAGCTTGAAATGTACAGTTATTTAGCTACGTGAATTTGTGTTGAGAACTTGAGATTTTGAGATTTTATTCTAATGTTCCTTTTTTCATAATGGAAAAATTTTTAAAAAGGAATTCGATGTTGTGTTGAGATTAGGAGGTGGAGCTTGAGCTCGGAAAGTTGATCTTAGAATGAACGCCATTTACTTTTAAAATTGGGAGGTCGATCTTGAGCTTGAAATGTACAGTTGTTTAGCTATGTGAATTTGTGTTGAGAACTTAAGATATCGAGATTTTATTCCAATGTTCTTTTTTTCATAATGGAAAATTTTTTAAAAAGAAAGGAAAATTGGAAGAATCCTTGCATTCTAATCAAAATGAGTGTAGAAATCAAGATAGTATTTAACAATCTCCAATTAATTCTAACAGTAACGGGCAAGGCTCATATTCTGCATCACGATGTTAATAATATCTTTTGTATGCTTTTTAAGTGCACTCAATTTTTGTGTATTATTTTACTTATAAATTTTTTTTAGTGGATTAGATATATTTTTTGCACTCCCTGAAGAAAAATCTTGATTCTGCCACTGATCCCAACTCATGGCTTCTTCAATAGCTTTATCTTGTGGCATAGTACTTAATAGCTTTCAAATGCTTATTAGTTTATATTTTAGTGCCGATCATATATATTCTAGTTTGTAGCTCCTTCTCGAGGTCTTGGACCCATACATATGTTATTTTAAATACTATCAAAGAAACATAAGCTTAGTTATAACGACATTTTAGTATGTTCT